>VWZV01009556.1:1280334-1454975 GCA_013397155.1 Irena cyanogastra | reverse complement strand
GAGGCTCCGCCCCTCCCGGCGGGTGGGTGGGCGGTACGGGCGGGCCCGGCAGTCGGTGGCCGGCACCGTGCGGGGGGGATGTCCCGGTCCGCGGCTGTGCGAGAAGCGATCTCCGTGTCCTCAGCCGGCCGGGGAGCGATGGCGCGGCTGCTGCTCCTGTGCGCCGCATCGGCGTTGCTACTGGCGGCCGTGGCGACCATCCCGCCGCCCGAGGAGGCGGCGCGCATGGCGCGCTACGTCCTGCACAGCTGCGACTGGGGCGCGCTGGCCACGCTGTCGGCGCAGGAGGGACTGCGCGGCCGCCCCTTCGCCAACATCTTCTCCCTCAGCGACGGCCCGCCCGGGCCCTGCGGCGGCAGCGGCGTCCCCTACCTGTACCTGACCGACATGGAGATCTCCGTGCAGGACCTGGAGGTGAGCGGGGGCGGGCGGTGGCACCGCGCTGGCACCGCGGGTGTGAAGTGTCCCCGCCAAGGACACTCCGAGAAGCACCCGAGTTACTCAGGCCTGCTCTTAGCAGCAAGTGGTGATTGCAAAATAGTGTGGCAGCGCTGGTTCACAGAGCCGCGGAGTTGCTGGTGCTGTTAGAGAGCTCTGGAGATCATTCAGCCCAACGCCCTGCCACAGCAGGGCCACCTCGGGCAGGTGACACAGGAACGTGTCCAGGTAGGGCTCTCCAGAGAGGGAGACTCCACCACCTCCATGGGCAGCTGTTCCAGTGCCCTGCCACCCTCAGCGTAAAATTCTTCCTCATCTGTGTTTTAAATTATGGCTCTTCCATGGATGTCACCTCGTTTGGCAGCCCTGGGGACGATTATTAGCCCTTGAGCAGTGCTGTCTGTGGTGACAGCCAGGAGGTCTCCTGAGAAGTTCCTGCTGAGCGTGGTCTAGAGAAAGAGAGGGCAGCACCAGGCAGAGGAAGTGTCTGCAGCTTCCAGAAGCACTGAGCAAAGAAATGAGGCGCCACGGAATATTCAGAGGAAATTTCACACACAGAAAAGTTGAAAGGACTTTGGAACTTGTCGGTGTGGGACCTAAGCAAAAAGAATTCTTACAGAGCCTGCTGAAGGAATAGTTAGTAAATCTCTGGAGCTTACTGTAAAGGGAAGCACACATGGAAAGGCAGCGTTGGCATGCTGAGACTCTGAGTGTGTAGTTGGCCTTGTCCCAGCTCTTTTGTGGCCAAGAGTTTGCTAAATAATTAATGAAATAGCAGTTGTATGCCTACTTGATTAGATTTGGTTGTTTTAGTAACTTACAATATTAGTAAACACAGTAGAATAGTAGTTTTCCAGACTGTTTTATCATTTTTTGTTTGTTCCCTGTCAGGTTTTAGTTTGTTACCTTAAAATAGTTTAATTATGTGTCTAAGTACTGTAGAGAGTCTAATTTATTTTGCCTGAGACCTTTCTTTCCATCCCGGACAGCTGTTTGCTTTCAGAATAACATAAAACCCACGATATGAACTGGTAATGGATATTTCCTTCAGGAGGCTCTCAACAGGTCCTTATTTTGCTGCTTCAGGGCAGAAACTCCTGACACGTGATAGTCACGGGCAAGGGAGAAGGTGCCGAATAATCATGAGTCAGCTTTTTGGGAGTTAAGCAACTTCCTATCTCTCAAGTGTTTGCTGCTGTTTCATGAGGTCACCGGTGCTCTCCGTAGTGTTCAAGTGACTGTGGAGGGTTTCTCTTGGACATGAGCCCTTCTAATGAAACTTCTCAAAGCAGGGGAGCTTCCCTTACTGGGAGATAATGGCCATTCTGCAGTCCTGTTTGGCACCAATGCTTTTCAAGCTATGGTCACCAAATTAGTTTTTAGAAAAACAATCAGATATGGGTTCTTTAATTCCTCAAGTTAGGTGTTTCACTTAAATATTCAGAATTTTTTTTAAAACCTAACTTCTAATATTCACTGTAAGTGCCAGAAGAGCTGTTTGGGAGAGCCAGGAGGCTGTTTTAAAGAGTTATTTGTTTTTGTTCTAAGTAATTTTACCAACAGTTGTGAAGCTCAGTTGTTTGCCTTATCAGTAACACTTTGCCCTTTCACCAGAATATACCTGATGAAGTTCACTGTATGTCCTTGTCTTCTGTGCTGTCCTTTGTGTCTGTAAATTGTAATATATCATCATTTGCATGTGAAATAGGCAGGCTGAATTCAGAGTTTTAAGGAGTGTTGTTCTGTGATGTTTGCATTTTATGTTAACAAGCTTCAGCACACCTCTGAACTGGGCTTTATTTCAGATTCAGAGCTCACCCAAGGAGCCTTTCAGCTGTAGTTAGGAAAAGGTGATGACGGCTCTGTTCTTTTTGCCAGTATTACTGAGCTGAATAAAGTACCAAGAGCTGAAAATGTGGTGAGTATGACATTTTTTTCAAATAAGAAAAGTAAGCATAAACCTCTTATCTTTCTTCTTGCATTTCAGGTCAATTCAAATGCCTCCTTGACTGTGTCTTTGGCACAGACTCCTTACTGCAGGAAGCACAGATATGATCCCCAGAACCCCCTCTGTGCCCACATAATCTTCGTTGGGAGCATTGTAAAGGTAAGCAGCTGAAAGCTGGCACTGGGCAAGGTTGTGTGCATCAAATGTAGATTTGTTTAGTGGAGAGAGAGGAGAAAGGTGAGAAATTCTGTGCAGAAGCATATGCTGAGATGTCCTGTGTTGTGATACCCAAAGGCCAGCTCGTAGTTTGTGTGAGGAAAAAAAGTTAACCCCTGATTTTTGCAGGAGCTCTGTTGACATGCCTTTAGCAAGGAATTTGGGGAGACAATAATGCAGGAAATCTCCCTCATTCCTGTCAATGTGTTCTGAAACTAAGAAGTCTGAGGCCATTATTTTGGAAAAACCTTCATATTCCATTCACATCTTTCTTGCTCAGTTAAATTCTTTGGTTCAAGCAGTGTGACATGCCTGCTTCTAAAACTCTGTTGAAGTAAATACTAACCTGAGCTCCAGAGTTGCAGGTATAGACAAAAAGTGTGCTTTGTGTGATCTGGTGGCGTTGCTGCCAGGAAAGTGTTCTTTTGTGCACCAGTACTTTGGTGTCTTGTAGGAGGAATTGAGACCTGCATGTTTTATTCACTGAAGTTCCTAATCCCATTATTGGGGATAATGATTGAGGAGAAGTAGTCATCACTGCTCTCTCTTACTTGATAGTCTCAATTCCTATTTGGTGTTTTCACAGCACTGATATTTGTACAGTCTTGTAGCTGCTTTCCTGAGTTTCTCATTAATAATGGAGTTGATTTTATTTAGGTGGTTCTTCTTGTACTATACCCAGAGCTCTAAATTGTTGATTAAACCCTTTAAACATTTGCACATTATATATTAACTGCCATCAGACTTTTCAGCTTCCCTTCCACCGGGATTCTGTTACACCATCCTATTTGTGTTTGTGTGTTTGCAAATGTCTGAGTGCAGCTGTATCTGTTTCTGTCAGTTTGAATGAGCAGCTGCAGAGGAGGTGAAATTACACCTAAGACATCACATTATAATAATTCACCTAGAATCCATACTTTTCTGTTTTGCGATTTGTTTAAAGATTTATTCTTATGTTGATGAAATACTTTCTATCTCATGCTAACTCTAAAAGCAGCATTTTGATTTAATGTTGAAATCCAGTACTTTTTAACTGTTATGTGTCTCACACAGTTGCACACCACACTGAAGATGAGCAGCCTCAGCCACAGTAATGAGCCCCTTGGGACAAGACATAGCTGAACTAAAAAAAGCACACTGCAGTCAGTAGTGGTTTTTTAGCTAAAACTCATCTTTACATGACTATCTTATTGTAATATTTTCCTGATTTTTGTTTAGGTGAATGATTCAGAAGCAGGCTTAGCAAAAAAAGCATTATTCAGTCGCCATCCTGAAATGGAAAGTTGGCCCAAGGATCATAATTGGTTCTTTGCCAAATTCAACATCACCAATATTTGGGTCCTGGACTACTTTGGTGGATTGAAAATTGTGACACCAGAAGAGTACTACAGTGTCAAGCCTTAGTAAGTACTGAAGTTTTTCATGGCTAACTCTCGTTATATTTCACACCTGTAAAACTTCTTGTTGTTAACAGGGAGGAGTGACTCCTGTAGAATTGGCATGGTCACTGTCCTCTGTTTGAATTAATTTTAACACAGATGATGTTTTGGTCTAACAGTTAATAGTAGTGAGACTCTTCAGCATTTCTAAAGCTGTATTAATGGGATTGCAGCAATATTGCTGATACTTCCAAAAGGAAATTGCTGTTGAATCTCTCCTTATGATATTGAAGTATACAGAAATTGTGTTCTATTGTCTACATAAAACCAAGTCTTCAAAACTTTTAAATATATTTTAGCAGAGTCAACATGAATTATGCATTCATTTCACTCTTATTCTTTCTCCTTGTAGGTGGAAGAAGATCCTTGGTGATGCTGATATGGAAATGAATTACTCTGGCTGTTTCCTGAAAGATTTATTTTTTCTATGTAGTGTAGAGCTGAATTAATAATATAACAAATCAAACACCTTGCATTGTTAACAAGCATGTATTACCTTATGGAGCAGATTTAACTTCTCACTAACTTGAATCATGTCACACTGAAAAACCTTTGTGCATAAGCAATAACTGAATTTTATTCACTGGATGTGAATTTTGAAAGGTGTCCGACAGTGTGCATTCAGAAATGTTTACTGGAATCTAAAGAATTAGACCAGCTCTAAAGCTTTCAGTGCCTTAGTTAAATCATGTTTCTGAGCACTTTCCAATATTATTTTATTTTTAATACCAGTATAGTTTAGAATTTTATGGTGAAGTTCTACAGGATGGCTCAGCTGATGGAATGGAAAGCATTGCCTGTATTACAGTGGCGAATGATGTGCTGAGTTCCCAAATCCTGTTAAGAATTTTCCTTGCATGCTGACAAACTCACTTTTTTTGAGCCATTTTTCTGTTTTATTGAATGTGCTGTAGAATACACTTGTGTTCATGCCAGCTGTACTTATACCTCAGGATGAGTTCTTGGCAATTCGTCAGCTGATTATGTGCCCTGACTCTGTAATAGAAGCAGATCAGTAGTACCTAAAATATCTGACTCAAGAAGGGTAGTGTCTTGTAAATCCACTGAGAATGTTGTGAAGGATAAATGTTTTCTGATTGAGATTCTGAAATACTCAAATTGCCATTTGATCAGGTTAACAAAGCTATCAGCTTTTGTTACCCTCAACAGCAGAACCGAGCAGATTTTGGGGTGTGGAAGCCTTACACAGCAATTTTGGATTAGTAACCCAGAAGTGAAAAAGAAGCAATGCAGTTTGACACAAATGATTCATGATTTGTAGAGAATCAAAATTAATGAAAGATGTGCTTAATTAATTCTGTTTTAAAGTAAGTTGCACCCAACCGCAAAAAACACCTTTTTAACATCCTCTCTGATCTGCTGTGTGCTGTGTTCATTAACATAAAAAGTGTTTATGAACAAATAAGTTGATTTTACAGTGAGCAAATATTACCTAGTTGACCTAGAGTAAAGAATTTAGACTCCTTAGAGGAGGTTGATATATAGAACAGTGGGATTTGTCATGTAAGATCCCTATATCTTAATGTTGTTGTTATATCACTCCTTTTCTCAGATACTGGGATGGTTTGTGAAAGTATTTTTTATGTAACTTATTAAGAGTTCTTTCTTCATAAGGGGAAGGAAGGTACTTGGTACTGTTCTACAGTTCTGTTCTACTACTTTAAAACTGATTTAGGATTAAAAAACCTTAAAATGTAGAAATTATTTATGTTGAATAGGTAACACTGATACTTAATGTGAAATTGGAAAAAAATGTTATAAGGTATGACAATTGTGAAAGCTCAACTGAATCTCTGTCATGGACTCAATACTTTCTGTGAGGACACCTGAATGCATTACATGTAACCCTGTAACTTCTGATGTGTGAGACCAATGATGCTGGGCTTTTGTTAAAATTAAAATATTTTTGACAAGTGGTGTCAAGCATTATTTATTGCATGTCCAAGAATTATTCTCTCCCTCCTGCTCTCTTTCATACAAGCACTCTCTTTTCAGTGTTCTTGTTTCACTCTTACTCTGATGTCTTTCATTCTTGCTAGAATTAATGGGGAAATGTCGCTACTTACACCTGCCTTCCCCTCCTTGGATTAAATCTGTCTTTGTACTTCACATTCTTTCCTGCATCTAATGCCATTAAATGAAAAATTGCAAAGACAAATGCCATCATTCCACACATCCCCAACTTCCTTCTTCAGCAGCTGCTTCTGCACCCCCAGATTCCTCACTAGTAGAGCAGGGTGAGAAGCAGGAAAGATCTTGACATTGCATAAACAGTAAGACAGTGGTGTGTTAATCAAGGCTGTTTTAAGCACAAATTCAAAACATAGCCCCAAGCAAGCTAAGGCAAAAAAAAAAACCCAACCACAAAACCAAATCTCCATCCCAGCCAAAACCAGTACCCCGCCTTCAAAGTATTGCTTTCACTTGAGGGTTTGGTGCAGAATAAGGCTGGCTTTGTTTCTGGTCTTCTCCTTTTACTATCAATTCCCAAGTATTTTGTCTTTGGAAGTGGAAGGGCCTTTTTTGGTAAGAGTAAGATCTTATAACAGTTTTGTAATACTACTGCAACAATTGTAGATCATCCAGATCTCTTTACCTTTGAACTCTGGGAGACATTTCTTTGGGAAAATGTTAAAAATGCAGCAGACTGGTTAAGCTACATGTACAGACCTGGATTTGAGGGTCAATTAGAGAAGAACTCTGGAGCTGTATCTGTGCATCTCACTGAATACTTTTTGGTGTGTTTTATATGTAGTAGTAGAATGTAAAGCAGTTCAGGTTATCAATCTTCTCTTAGTAATAGGTGTGTAAATGTTGATATCACCAACCCAAGGAAGTCATCAGCTGGTCTTATTTTTCCCCACCTCTTTCCCCTGTGCTCACCTTCATTCTGTTCAGCTCATTCAGGAATCCATTTGTGAGCATGTTTCCTTTTCTCCTGCTATCCAGGAGTAATGCTGTGACTTAGAACAGAAGAGGCTGAGTAAAATCAATTGACACAGCTCCAAGCAATGAATCAGTGTTTTGATTTCTGTGTGTAACCTCTACCAGGGCATGCTTGAAGTACCTGAGCATATTCTCAACAGCACTGAAGTCAGCCTCCCCACCTGAGAGGCACCTGCATTCACGGGAATCTGACACAGGATAACTGCAGGCACCTCACTAAGCCACAGGATGTTTGTTAGCTGGGAATCTAATAAGGGTAATCACAACCTGTCATGTTCCACTTCCTACTACATGTTCTTCCTTCTATTGATCTTGCTTATTGACATTTTTGTGTTTCTACTTCTTGATTTTCAATTTCTTTCTTGTGCTTTAAATGTAAGGCTTGTGCCCAGTAGGCTCTTGTAACTTGCAACACCATTACACAATAGCTCTTAAGTATATCAGGTTTTCATTTAATCCCTTATTCAGTTCTCTCTGGAATGAATTTCTTACCTGTTTAATATTGTGCCTGTAATCTTCACAATAAAATAGAGGTAGCTCAATCAGAGTATCAGAGTAACACAAAAAGTGTTACTCGTAACTAAATGGATTAATTTGTTCTCACAAGGTTCTACCTGAGCAAAAACATTGAATCGAGATAAAATCCAATGAAGTGATATATTGTTGTTGAACACAAGAGGGTGCCACAGACCTACATTTGGCTGGAGTGTTAAATGTTTAATACTTAAAAGTGGTTATTGAATTCATCATAACTCAAAGATGCTGGAAAAGCAAACGACGGGGGCATAATATGAACAAATTCTTTTTCTACAGTGCTTTACATTATGAATGCTTCCCTCCATAAACACAGCAGCCTGCTGGCTGCAAAAAAAAAAAGGAGCATTCATCATTTTTTTTGTGTTTTGTAATCATTTTGTGCTACGGAGAGCTCAGAAGTAATATCCATGAAAATGATTTAAAGGTTTTTAAATTAAGTAACTCTAGTAAAGGAAATGGAGGCAGGTATAGAATGCCTCGGAACATCGACTGGGAGCAGCCGGCTCCAGACTCAACAATGTTTATTTCTGTTAAGTCCAGAGAGAGGGGGTTCATTAGTGTGGCCATGCTCCAGCTTAGGCTTATTATGAGCTGAATTAAGCCACTTGACTCTGATTTGTAATTTCCAACAGCTAATTAATTAGGTAACCTAATTAATCTTAGGTTCTTCAATTGCCCTCAGGGTGCTCTCCGGTGGTTTGGGCTGCCCTGATGGTGTGCAGGTGTTTGGGTGATGAGGCAGAGCTGGGAAAAGCCTGAAAATTCCTGTTTTTCCATATGGGCTGTGTTAGAACTCAGGCTCTTGCTGCTTGCTCAGTCCTTCTTGTCTTGGCCTTAAACCTGACTGGAGTGTGGTTGACCCTGGTTGCTGTCACCCAACCTCTGTTCTTGTCCAGGTACTGTGGGACTGCTTATTTTGGGATTGAGGCCACTGCCCTGCCCTCCTTGCCAGCTCCTCTGCTTGGGTGGAGCAGTCCTTGGTTCTCTTTAATAATTGAATTTTCTCTGCTGGGGAGCTCAGCCTGTGAATTTCTCATACAAGCCCCTTGCAGTTGCTCCCAGGGCTTTTTGACTTAAGAACTTCAGTGTCTAGAGGCTTCCTCAGAGTTTCTAAGTTGAATTGGTGTGTAAGAAGATTAGGCTGTAAGACTCATTCATTCTGGGTGTAGTGGTCAATGTTTATCACAGCCTGGTTTTCTGTGGAAACAAAGCTTAGGTAACATTTCTGGGCACTATCCTTTGTCAGATTTGTTTTTGCTTTGTTGGATTCAGATTTGAAATGGGAAGTCTGACCTCAAAGCTAGCAAGCTGCTATAAATGTCATGACAACTGTAAGCTGGGGAGAGGAAACAAACCCCGGTTCATGTATATTAAAGGTACAAAAGTCATGTTTTGAAAATTTGAGTTTCATTAGCTGTGCTGGTTGTAGAGCTGGTATTCTGGTTTAGTGTGACTAGGTATGCAGTTAATACCAGAAAGGTGCAATTCTGTATTGTTTAGGGGATGGTAGGCTTTAATCAAAGAACCTGATAGCTATAATTATGATTCTGAATTATTTTCTTCCTCTATATCTTAATATCCTGCATTAAAAAGCCTCAAAAATTTACTATTACTATTTGCTTCTGATTCCTGCAGCTGCTAGGCTTAGTTTTGCATAGAATTTCTCCAGTTTAAACAAAAGAGATGCCACATTTCTGGTGGTGGGCCCAACACCTGCTGCGGGTCTTTTTGAAAGAGGGGAGTCTCTCCCTTAAACTCAGTAGTATTGTCAGTGTACCCACACAGGTCTAGAACCACTTCATGTTATTTTTGCTACTGCCACTGACTCAGATTGTAAATTTACTTACCATCACTACTTTTCCCTTCCCCTTACCTATAAAAATGTAGATACCTGTTTGTAGCACTCATGTAAAATACTTGTAACTCTCCTTGATACCCTTAGATGACAGGAATGCTTTATTTGAAGAACAAGATGATTTGGTTTTCATCTGTGAGTAATTCTAAGGGGTTTTTTAAAAATAAATCTGTGATTGCTACAAGCACAGAGTAATTTGACAAAACCAAACAGAGGGTGGATGTGTGCAAAGGGGGAGAAAGAGACAGTGTCAAGAAATAGTGTGTAATTTTGTATCTAAGAATGTATATTGTTTAGAGATAAGAAAGAGAAATAGTTGCACAAACTCTGCATTATATAAGAACATTGCACACTAATTTCCTGTTGTCTTTTAGCAAAAAACCAGTTGCCTAATCAAGCATGAATTGGAGTTTTGATTTGTTTTGAATGCTTAAATGAATTTCAGTTAATTTAAGTTTTTCCTCAGGTGAGCATTTGAAACATGCAGAAGAGATGTGTGTTAGGGGTAAAGAGGGGAGATGAATAAAGGAGAAGATACTTGCTACAGACCTTAAAATGTGGCTTTACAATATTTTTATATTTATAAAAGGCATAACCTGATAAGTTATATTCCATACAGCCATGCAAGAAAATACTGAAGGTGTTCTATAATTAAAAAGAGCATTTTGAGAATGTGTGTAGTGATAAAGTCACTGAACTTTTCTACATATACTGCAATATAATTGGGGAAATTGCCCTGCAATTAACAGGGTTGTTGATAATGCCAGAGGGAGTAGCTTGAGTAGCCTAGAAGAAAAGAAGCACTGTTCCTCCTCCTTAAAATATGACATAAGCAGCTGTCTCTTGAGTGCATTAACAACAACAAAATCCAGAGCAGATCATAAAGGTGTCACTGGGGAGGGAAAAATTGGATATTACAGATTCAGTAGTCTCAAAATTGAGCATTCAAAGAGGGTGTATGTTAACTTTCTCCTAACAATGCCTTTATAGGTTTCCACAACCCTTGTTGCACTGAAGATTTTAAGACCATAGCAGGAAAAAGAAACTGCCAGTCACAAAAATCCCTGAAATAATGAATAGAAATATGTTTTTGCATCACATCAGGGCCTGTTTATAATCTCCCATAGGAAACGTACACTCCTGGCCATATTTGTCTTTGTGGTCCTGCACAGGTGTCCCTTTTTATGTTTGGGGGCTTTTTTTTGTTTGGTTTTTTTTTTGTTTTTTTTGGGTTGTTTTTTTTTTTTTGTTACACGTGTCAGGGTTTCTGTTTGCTTAATGCAGCTGCAAGGAGTAGTGACAGTCAGGTGGATTTTCCTTGGAAAAGGAGTGTTTTCATACACAAAGGGGAGCAGTTGTAGCAAGAGTAACTCCTGTCTCCCTGTTGGGAGCTGCAAAGCAAGACTTGTAGTTAGACACTGTCTTCTTTGCAGCTCTCCATTTGCTGGCAAAAGTGCAGGGCAGGGACTAATCCTCTTGGAATGCAGCCATTACCACTAAATAAGTATTAATTGCTGCATTCCAAGGGGATTAGCACAGTTGAACCCAATTATAGCAAATCGAAGCTGCACTGTAAGGCACTACAGTGCATTGAGATGCAGTGAAGCAGTGCAGGACTGTCAGTCTGGCAACATTCTATCAATAAAAATTGTAGGCTTATAGTCTATGAACAGCAGACCATTTCTTTTCAGTGTCTTAGTCTGAATGGCATGCCTGGCTGGAAGCTACAGCTTGCTCACCAGTGAAAATTGTTGCTTTTTTTAAACACCCCGTTATCTTTGTGTGAACATCTCAGAAACGTTTTCAATACTTGTTGAGTTAATTATGGCACTGCAAGTGTCACTCCCTGCTGGACCAGGGGCAAGGCTCTGCAGTCTGGCTGGATTCTCACACCTCTGAAGTCGGCCATCTCCTCCATCAGGTGATGTAGGAATTAATTTTGCCTGCAAGTGTTAACTGTATCAAATAGGCTTAGGAGAGCTCCTGATAACCGACCTGTTCTCAATCCCAGCAGTCTGCAGTGACGATTACAGGCATATCTCTGTGGTAGCAATACAGGAGCCAGAGGGCAGTGTGTAGTTATATATTTTTTTTAATCCTCAGCTTGACTGTGGTGTGGGTTTGTTTTTTTTTAGTTTTCATTTATTTCCTGTTAAAACTGCAAACCCTGCTGCTTTTTTTTTTATAGTACAGTCAAAGCATAACCAGTAAGCGTGAAAAGGGAATGCTTCTGGGAATGAATCAGCCCCTTGCATTAGAGCTGTTCCAGGATTTTTTTGTGCCCAGAGAAAGGATGGCATATGGATGCACAGAACCAGTTGAATGTATGCCTTGACTATTTTATGAAAGATCTTATCCTTCTGGATAATGAGCTGCACCTTAACCAGCATTAAACGCACCAAGTTGTACTTGGAGACCACTTCAGTTCCCTGACCCATTCTGTTTCACGAACCACAGATCAAATATTGCAGTCTTCCCAGTGCAGGTAATTCTTGAAAATGTACTTTCCTCCACCCATATGTTTAGATGAAGAGTCAAGTTTAGCTTTTCTTAACACAGCAGGAAGGGTTTTATATTTCCGCTGTGGCCTTGTCTGCATTGAGAGAAATTGCTGCTGGTTCAGCTGAACAAGGGTTGGCATTCATTTCTAGTGCAGGGTTAACAAAGTCCTTACAATCTGACTGAAGTGAGTAAACTGAAACATCAGTATGGTTTAAACTGTTGGTAGAAATGTGTTTGCAAGATTGGCCAATGCACAATGTGGGCAGGAGGTGCTGAAATTTTTACAGTGCTGTGTAGCTCCTGGAGATGCAAAAACTAAAAAGGCTGAAAAGAAGGTGACACTCTAAGCAAATCATTCCTCATGGTAGAATTGCAAGCCTTATGAACACTGAAAAACTTCTTCCTAGAGAGGAGACCACTTCCCCTTTATCTTTTCCTCTACTGCTTGTCTGCATGTGATTTGCATCTCTCCCATGCCACGCTTGTTGTGAGAATAATTAATAATACACGTATGAGTGTTCTTCTGTGTACTTTGATTTTATTTGGTGATGAGAAGCTTGCCTTAGTTCAAAAGCTGAGGGATGGGGAGGTGAGAATTTCTGGGGGCACTGTCATGCAAAGCCTTTTTCCAACTCTACCCACACTTCCAAGTGAAGTCCATATACTCAATTTCTCTGACCTTTCCCTATCTAGACATCAAAACACACTGGCCCAACTGCTGTTCTCCCAGTGTGCCTACTGTTGCTATTAATCTCTCTCTCTTACACAGCTCTTCATTTCTTTTCCTTACCTTTGGCCTCAACTCTTTATTCAAAGTGATAATTTGCTGGCTTTCTGCCGGAGGGGAGAAGCTATGATCAATAACAGGAGGAGACAGAGGTCAGTGGAATAGTGATGAGCAGTGCCATCTGCTTCTCTGGAAACACCGTTACCCAAAAATATCAATAACTAGGATGATATTTCAGCTTTTGGATAAGGCATCAGTGAGATTGAGGCAGCCAGCAGTGAGAGCAGGGGTCTTTTTTTCTGCTCACTAATTCCTTGTTTCAGCCCCTTCTGTCACACAGAGATGTGGACAGAAAGGGCTTTATCCAGCTTGCACTGGAATATAGAACATGTACCTGAGCACAGCCATTTCTGGGGCTAATGGCACCTTGTTCAGGTTCAGTGCACGGCAGCTCTCCTGGGCTGTGCTCTGCTTTCTGCCTGCTGGTGTCAGAGCCCATCTCCAGCCTTTTCTTGGAGCTTTTGGGGTAGAAGAGCCACAAAGAAAACCTCCCAGGGCTAGGAGAGAGCAGAGACTCAGCAGCACTGCCTGGGTATCACAGAAGGGGATGCTGCACTATTACACCTGCTGCTAGACTGCTACTAGTGTCTAGTACTTTTGGTATTGACTGGCACAATATATAATTATTCAATTAAAGAAAAAGACAGTTTTATCCATATATTAGCCCTTATTACTCCAGACAGCAAGGTGATGAATTTCTTCCAAGAACTTCAATTTACTTTGCCTTCAAAAGACTATAAAGCCTTATTTTTTGTGTGCATTATAATTCTCATCCTGCCATACTTTAGGGAAATATTTGTCACCACTTTCTGAACCTCCTGAGGATGGACATTCCTCTTTCTTTTCTAAGAATTAGAAACAGGAGAAAAAGATATTATCCATTGAGATGCTTTTACTTCCTTCCAACTTAAGGTCTGATCCTCAAGTGCATTATTAGTATTACTGTTGTAAATATTAAACACTCAGTGATCTGTTGAGCCACATGTGTTTTGATGGGAGTGAGGCTGAGCTTTAAGCCTTATTTTATCTAAGCTATGTTTTCAAGCTTTTCTAATTCACAGTTGTCTGAAATGAACTTTCTTTTATTAATAAAAAAGTGAACATTTTTATTTGTCTGCATTTCAAAAGAGCACAATAATGTGATATTTCTTACAAAGCGGGAGTTATAAATGAGTTTTATGTCGTTACGAGTTTAGACAACTATATAGTTCAAAAGTGTGAAAAATGCCGTTCACTTGTTCTAAAATTTTAGAAGTTTAATAATAATAAAAATAGTAATGAAAGTAGTAATGAAAATAGTAATGAAAATTAGAACAATAAGAGACAATAAAACAAAGGATTACGGATGTCCAGCATTCACCACCCGGCACACCTTGCTAACAAAGGATTACCCCTTAAAAGCAATAGCCTGTTGCATATTCATATAGCTCAGACATGATTCAAACATTCTTTTCAAATTAGGGTGTTTCTGCTCAATTTCAGCTTTTCCTCCCCATCTTGTAAATCAACCTTCTTGGTTCCTCGAAGTCTGAGCTTTCCCGATAAGGAGGCAATATTTCTTCTCTGGGAATCTTGGTGTCTGTTGCTGTTATCTCTATCCAGATAGGATAGTGCAAAGAATTTCTTGATTGTCTTTTCCATCCCTTGAGCTAGTTACAAAAATTATCTTACATCACATAGTTTCTATTTTAATATTATGCTATAGCCTAAAAACTGTATTTACCACACACTTAAAAAAGAATAATACAGCACTACTTAAAAGATATTAATACAGCATAACTTTCCAACATAACACATATAGTATTCATTTTAATATTTGCAAAGAGCCAATCATAAAATATGCCTTTTTCACAAAAGTGACTGTAACTTACAGTTTTAAATTTCTATTTATGTCCTGTGCTGCACACCAGGAATAGTTGCATAAACCCCTTTCGAAGTCAGGTCAAATTTGATACCAGAAACCGAGACGAGCAGCTGCTGAGTGGGGACGATCTAGGAACCATCAGACAAAGTGGAAAAAAAAAAAAACAAAACCCAACTCATTGAAAACCATCTCGCAGAGAGGAAAAGGATGAATAACAAAGGAAACCCCAAACATCAATACGAAGCAGGCAAACCCCAGCCCTCTCTCCGAGGCTGCGAAGGCAGAGGAAGCCGGCAGGTGGACTCCGAAAGCCCTCGTAGAAGGCGAGCTTCTTCCTGTGGCGGCCACACACCAGCACAGCCCGTGGAGGAGCCTCTTCTTCTCCTTCTTCTTCATCCTTCCCGTGGCTTCCCGTCCCCAGCACTGTCCAGCCTGGCAGGATGAAGTGGAGGAGGCTCGCCATCATTGCCACCCTGCAGGCACAGCTCCCAGCCACAGGTAAAGGCGGGCTTTGGCTTTGCCGGGGGTTCTCGCAAAACTCTTTGGAGGAAAGGCTGCGACGTTTCTGTGGTGGATTCACCACCATTTTGGTAGCGGGATGGTGTCTGTGCCAGCACCTCAGCCGTGTCTGTCCCCCTGTGAGGGAGGAGAGGGACCTGCTGTGTTGAACCGGCCTGGCATAAAGAGCCCTTCTGGAAGGCTGGGATGAGGGGCCCTTCTCCTGCTGGAGCTGAACACTAACTGAACAAAGCTCCCAGCCCTCACCTGGGCAGCTTTCCCTGCGATTTAGAAGGGGAGATTGGAGGCAGTGATGGAAAAGTAGTCACTTGGAGTAAGCTGCATGGGAGAGGCTTCTAATGGAGTTGGGCTGGGGGTTTGTGGCCCACCGCAGAGCCAGCAGCAAGAAATGGGGCACCGGTGGTGAGCAAAAGGGTAGGGCCCTTCCCCTCACGTCGCTGCCTTTGTGCTCCTCACCAGCAGACATAGCACAAAATGAAGGCATTTCTTCCTTTGTGTTATTTGTTGGTGTGGTGCACAGGCTAGGCCTGCTCGAGCACCAAGCGGAGCAGCTTCGGTGTGCACAGATCTTCCAAAGCTATGCTAAGTTTGAGAAGGAGGAATTTACTTTTTAGGAGCATAGTAGATCAAAAAGGCAACAGAATTTACATCTGGAAAAGGCCTCAGGTGAAGCCTGAATGTGCCATAGGCCACATCTGAGTATGTATTAGAGTCAAATCCACCGGAAGGTTTCCCCCTTAGTGTACACCCTGGCTGTACTTAAACCCAGCATCCTCAAGAACTTGGGTGACTGCCACAGATATTTTATTGGAAGGTTTTCTGGGGATGAGAGAAGGGTTTTGCAGCTGCTTTCTAATGCTGTGGAACTAGTCCTGGTGATTTGTGAGGTTTTTCTTTCAGGAGGGTTTTGAGGGGGTGTTTTATGCTCTGTGGCAGGCCATGATTTGTGTTTGTCCTCCCTTCAAGGCCTGTCGCCTCTGTCCCTTTCTGATACCCAAATATGATCTTGTACTTAAGTATACTTCTCATATTTTGTACCTTGCTCTGTATCCACAGATGCACGTAAAGCTACAAAAGCAAGGAAGTTACTTTAGGTCTAAATCCATCTGCAAAACCATCTTTTTACATTTTCTCCTTTTTAACCTGTCACACAATGTCTGTAGTTCAGGCTCCTATTTGTGCATTTTTAATAGAAAACTTTGGAAAAATATGTAATGCAGCTTGCAGAGGTCTCTGGTGCAAAGCTTTTGGGGTATTCACACTCACAAAGAATATGTGGTTCAAGTTTTGAACCGGATACTGTTGTCACTGATTTGGAGGTGGCTGCCTGTGGATTCCAGGGGAAGTATTTTTGATTGGATCCCTGTAGTAGTTTGAAGTATAGCAGCATTTAGCCAAAGAGTGTAGGTAAAATACAAGAAATATAAATCAAAACTGTGCAATTGTTACCACATTATGAATACAAAATAGACAAAAACGAAAATGTAAGATCTGTCATGAATTTAGTCCAACGATGAGACCAAGCTGATTTTCAGCTCAGAGCTGTGAGCAGAAAGATTTTCTGCTGCCCTGGAGTGTTTTCAGTCTTTTCTTAGAGTTCACTTCTAGAAGGGCTTCTAGGGAAATGAACTTTTAATTTGTTCATGGAACAAGCTCAGACAGATTCAGTAAGCTGCATACCTCCTCACAGTGAGTTAATTCTCCTTCACTATAAAGTGTTTGTGCTTATTTTTAAAAAGGGCAGCTGAAAGATGCCACCAAGATTAGCACTAAGGAACTCGCAAAGGCTTTCTTTTTGATCTTTGAGTTATGAAGTAAATATGTCAGGCACGAGGAAAAAAAATGTTTTAAAATAATTCTAGAGATGGGCCATGAATTCTGATGCAGACTTTGAATTTATTGAGACCAGACCACACATTTCAGAATGCTCAAATTTGGCCTTTGAGCACTTAAAGAGGCAAGGCCTCCCACATTTTCAAACACATATTTATATATATATATACAGATTTAAATTTCTTTAGTTCCCCTCTTCAAAGGCACAAAAGTGTACATCTGGAAATCTAGCTGACGCCTCCTATAACCCCTCTGTTAAAAAGTCCATGAAAAGTAATAATTTTAATTATGAGAAGATGACTTTGTTAATCATGTTGTTTGTTGAGACAAGAATATTAGAAGACCTGAATATCACAACTGAAATGGCAAAAACCTTCATACAGTTTACACAGCTTTTGTTCTGAAGTATGACAGGCTTTGATAGCAATAAAATAGTACTGTGAGCAATACTGTAGAGTTGCCCCCCTATTTTTTTTTTAAGACTGATGAGATGATGCTTTGATTTATACAAACACATGCCACATGAGTATATATAGATGTATGTGCAAGAGATTAAGAACAGCCCTCTCCTGCTCTACACTTCTTTACAGAGTCACTTTTCTCAGAATTGTCTGCTAAATGGAACTTGATAGTGCCCTGGTTTTAGCTAACTCTGTGGAAACTACAGCAGTGTTGGTCTTTACCAGATGTTACTTGCACAACTCATTTCTACACTGTTTTAGTGCTCTGCATATCTGTATCTTCTGCCCATTGGGTTGCCATAATGCCATAAACCTTTTTTTAGTCAGTTCAGGGACAGGTAATAGGTCTTAGCATTAATTCTTTTCTTCCCCTTCATCAGATGATTTAGCTGCTCTGCAAATGATTTGTAAACCAGGAGTTGTTTACAAGCTTGTCTGAGGAATCCAAACAAGTAAATTCAGACTTTTTTCTATACCATCCCTGTGTCCTTATGTGCCATCTTAAGTTCTCCAAGCTGCATTCTTGTTACACCTAGGGGAAAAAAATTTAAAGGCTTAATTTTACATGTTTTATTTCTTTTATTTCTCTGCCTGTTCACAATGATTCATTAATAATTCATGGAAAAAACCCTCTGAACTGGCAGCATGGAACAAAATGTAGGCAATGTAGCCTTTCTTTGTAAAGGGACATTTGTTGAGCCCTTGCAGTGCTATGTTCAATTCTGTAATTCTTGTTACAAAGTAAGTGTTTTCTAACTGAACCCTCCCAAGGAGAATTCGTAATCAGTGAAGTAACAAATTAACGATCACATTCCTTTTGGTTTTTTATATGCACTTGATGGGAAGGATATACAAAATACAGAAAGCTATCTCCAAAATATCTTTATATTTTTCCTCTGTGTGTCCTTCTTAAGTAAGACCATGTGGATAAAAAACCGAAGTGGAGTTAAAAAAGGAGGTTCACTAGCAGCTTAAGGGGACAAGAATTTGATGTGTAAATGAGTGTTCATGTGGGGAATGTTTTTGACAACCATTTTCTCTTGTTCACACAGACTTTGAATGGTGACTAGAGTGAGAAGTAAATTTTTAATCTTTTTTCCCCTTGCATATATAACCCCAAATATGGATTATTTTCTAACTACTTCCAAATTCTAAGCAAGTCCCCTTTTGCAAGAAAGAAAAAATACTTTTTTTTTACACAATTGTGGACAACCATCGAATCCTCCTCCCCTTTTCCAATTAATCATCTGTTTGAGTGTCTGTATTGTACATAGAAATGTAAGATGCATCAGCTATTCTGGCAAGAAAATAGAGGATATTTTTAGATGGCATGAATGGAAGATGCAACCTCTTAAAAATACTTAAAATGTGTATTCCGCTAAAGGTATCTACTTTCTCCATGTGCATGTTAAACTCGTAAGCCTATTGTTGACTTTTCACTCTTCTGCTGACTTCGGTCAACAGATGAATTTAAGTTTCACCGCTGGTTCTTTTTAGTGTTAAGAGAACATTTTATGCTATTCTAGAGTCTGTGAGAAGCTGAAATTTTGCAGTTTTTTTCTGATTTGTGATGTTGTCTAAGGTAATATTTTGAGAGTGGGACTGAATATTGTTTTCTTAATTAACTTAAGCTGTGGTCTTTTAAGAAGTGTATAGTATTTTTAGCTTTTAAAGTATGACAGTCCAAAGCAGGTTTGGGTTGTTTTTTTTTTTTCAGGAAAGCAATGAAAACATTTATCTCCACTCTGTCCTTTGATTTATAGCTTCAAATATAACAGATAAAACGTGCAGGCAAATGAAAAGCTTGGTTTGCAGTTCTTCGATCTATTCACCCAAATGCACAGGCCTTGGAAAACAGTGAAATGCTTGTGTTCAGCCCCAAACAGTGGGCACATCCATCTTTGTGGAAATTAGACTCTTTTCAGTCCTTTGCCAATATAACTATAAAAAATAGAAGTAGAAGCCAACAGTTTCTCAGCCTCAGAGGTCACAAGCACTGGTGTGTGCAAGTTCTGCTTGAGTGATAGAAGCCACCTCAATTTTTGAGCCATGTGGATTGGAAATATTTTAAGTCCTACAAGTTCCCTAGGAATAAACCATCAACCTTTGGAAGCCCATTGTGTATTTTGTTCTCAATCCTTTGTTATGTATCTGTTAAGTCTCACAAGAACAGCAACTTCGGAATTTTCCGTCTTTCTGTGCTTTTGGTATATGACAGTATGTTAAACGTGCTTGTGGAGCCTGATGAAATCCTCCTACTATCTGGCCTATTTCTTTTGTGAGATGTATCTGTAGTGAAAACTTCACTTCTATCCTGACTCTTTCTGGGTAGCAGACCATTCTTTTCAGTTTGTTGTATTTTTTTTAAGTGATGGAGAAGCCATAATGATAACACAACTCTCTGAAAACTCAGATAATACAGAGGTGAAATATATACCGAATTAGAATTCAATGGAGGCTGACAAGGGAAAAAGACTGGGAAATTTTCAACAAATGACAGAATAAACAGCAGCAGGACACACTGAGTAAGTATAGAGGGTGGCCAGTTGCCAATACTTGTGGGCTATGTTGTTTGGTTTGGTTTTCTTAGGAAATCTCACAGTATATGATTTACCTACAATTCAAGCTGTGCTGTCTTAGGTGAAAATCTTAACTTTCACCACAAATAAACTTTTCTAGTTTCCTGGTAAAGTTTTCTAGCTTGTAAGTTAACCTTGAAATGCAAGCTTGCATGGCTCCAGACAAAATAAAAGAGAAAACTAGCTATATAATTTGTCACTTATAATTTTCTTTTTTTTAAGGCAGTTGCTATTTTTGGGGGACGATATGCTCATGGTTGCAAACACTAAAAATAGTTTCCTTGTCAAAAAGAAAAGCACATGAAATGTTTTGACCCAGAGAACACTTAGAGAAGCTTTCCTAAGATCCCTCCAGGTTTGTATAATAAAAAATGAATTAATATATTTTATTTGCATCAGAGTAATGGTCTGAAACACTTTTCTAATGGGATGAGGTGCAATACCCAGGAAATTAATGAGGGAATACTAGTTTGGGTGGTGTTTTACTTCAAGTAAGTGTACGCTGGCCATTGAAAAAAAGACATAGGTAATTAAAAACCCCTTTTCCTGGTTGTTCATCCAAATTTCATAATGAGTTTGTTCCAGACAAGGGCATGGATGATTTTCATTCATTTCACTTTAAGTGTTGCTCTCATCTGCATGACAGCCAAACGTGAAATAAACAGAGCCAAATATTTATGAAAACACTTCCCAAATATTTAACACATCAGCATGTGTTGTAAATTCATTCCAATTCCCCATGGTGTACATATTCTCAAAGCAAACTGAGGCTTGGGGGAAACAGAACAGAAAAATCTTCCAGTGGTGACCACTGGATGGGTGGGAGCAAATCGAGGCTCTTCGTGTGAGCATGGGGATTTTGGAGCAGGGCTTACACTAATGAGGTACTTTGTTTTCAATGCATTTATTTTGAATTAGTTCATGTAAAAATTCAGCTCAAACTAAAACTGAGCATCCAGTATTTTGCTTCTGATCAGATCAATCTGAAGCAAGAGTTTAGTATAGTATGACAATGTCATTTTTAAAATATTCTCAGCAAACTCAACTTCCTAATGGCGGATACTGTGCATTCATAGGTATCAAGTGTTTGTTTTGTCTCTCAGAAATAGCTAAAAATTTTTAATTACTCCTTTTTAAAATATATATATATATATATATATATATATATATATAAACTGGATTCCCAAGCTGGGATCTTGCATCTCACAATACAGCAGAATTTTAAACCTTTGCAAAGAGAAATTGTAGTGCATATTGTATTATATTGAGTTATAAAATAAAATTGCTACAACATTTGGTCATTTCTTTGGTTGCATATCAGCAAGCTTCAGTCAGGGAACCCCACATCAAGTCTTTGGAGCAGAAATTATTTCTGTTTTTATCCACTCTGTATTGTTGCCTTTTATGTAGTTTCCCATCCAGCCATGTGAAGCCAACTCCAGGAAAGAAAGTGTTACCAGAGTTTGGAGTCCTCTTCCTCTCTCTTCACAGACCTTTTTCTCTCCATGATGCAAATTTGCACAATGTCATCACTCTGGGCTTTTATGTAAGTAAGGCAATTTCAGCAGCACTTTGTGCAAGTGTGCAGGTGCATTTCTGGAGATGGCAAAAATAGAATGACATCTTACAAGTTGGATTAATAATCATCCTCTAGGGGAAGGAAGATCGGATACAGACAGAGAGGAATACTATATTGTTGGTATCTTGTAAAAAAACCTCTACCTAAAGACAGTTTCTAAGAAGCAAACAAATAATTCTTATGAATTACTACAAGAATAGTTGTTCAGTTCATAAAATGTCATCCATGTAGCAAATTAGTATCTTTGGACAATATTTGGAAGAATGCTGTTTAAATTCTATGGATTTCTTTCTAACAACTCACTGCTAATGTTCAGGACTCATTTGTTATTTTATGTTCTTTTATGATTCGTTGCCTAGAGGTAAAATACCTGAGTTAGTGTCCAGAGGGGAACTCATTCTGAAAGTCTAAGTCATTATAGGCTAGAAACTCTTAAGGCAATTTGTAATAAAAAGATGAGTGCTGTATGAAGTAATGTAAGCGTACATTTTTCTGTTTGATGTTTTGTTATTACTTTTAATTTTCATATTTCTCAGGAAATGAAAAAAAAATCTTGCTATTAATATTGGTTCAGCACTTAATAGTCTGTTAGAATTTGAAGAGATACAAACGCAACCAAAGTAACCTGTGTGATAATTAACTGGAGGCTTACACTGGGGAAGGATTTGACTTTGTGCTTGTATATTACCTTCATTTTTTTCCCTGCTTATTTATCCGTCACATCTTCATTACTAAGGGGCTCCTTTCAGTCTCTTTCAGGACATGTAAATTCTCTGCCTAAATTTTTCTGAGGGGTTTCTCTGATGAGTGATGTGGAAGAAGGAAATATTTGCCGGTGGTAATCTCAAAGAGAATTAGTGAAAGCAAATGAGAAAACCTTTCAGAGAAGGGAACAGGAATCACTATAACCCATCACTTGTTGCCTAATTTTTAACTTCTTGAAACTATTGATCTTTTAAATGTAAAACTGAGCATTCATATGTTATGAGCGTAACTATAGCCAGCAAGCCAGAGAAGATAAACAAGGTGAACCCATTTGGATTTCAAGCAGAAGGTCAAACATCATTCCAGTTACGTCAAAAAATGAGCTTCTACTATATGTCAGAAAGGCTTTCTAGAATTTACCCTCTCAGAATACGCATCTAAAAAGGAAAGAAAAAAGTATCTCTTAAATCTCTTGGATAAAACTAGTTTTTATTATGCTTTCGGTAGGACCCATTCTCATTTTTATTGGAGCAAAGAGGTGGTGGAAGCTTTGCCTACCCACACCCCGTGTTCTAGATGAGCAGAGTGGTGCAGGGAGTGCAGATTCCCATGGCTCAGAGCTGCATCTTGCTCCATCTGGGTCACGGCACAGATGGGTGGCCGTTTGCTCCCGATGAGCCGTAAAATGCCCTCATTTGAAAGCCCAAACCATCCCCAATTTTGGCAGATGGCCCCTATTTTCTGCATCAAGCTCAGTACAGTTTGCTGA
Organism: Irena cyanogastra; assembly: GCA_013397155.1. Classification (NCBI taxonomy): domain Eukaryota; kingdom Metazoa; phylum Chordata; class Aves; order Passeriformes; family Irenidae; genus Irena; species Irena cyanogastra. The sequence goes on along the minus strand of VWZV01009556.1, from coordinate 1,431,977 downwards.
CAATCCGTATTTCTTTTTCTTCAGGAAATTATTCATAATTTTGTTGGAAATAGCACAACATTGTCCTTGGTTTTTAGGGGTTTTTTTTGTTTGTTTGTTTTTAATACAGCAAGTTTGCAAAAGTTAGAGTAATTTTTTTGAGGCTGTTTCGATGCCATCTAAAATTCTGATGAAGACTGTAACTTCAAAATTATTGTCCACTCCCAAAAGTTTGGAAAGAACTACAGATCTTCAAGAGTTTTGCTTTTCTTTTTCCAAAGTGGTTTGCCTAAAATATAATGAAATATTCAATGTTGTGCCAGCTGGGGTCATTAATTTACTTTTTCTTTAATTTCCAAAATGTGATCCATTCTGATCATGTCTCCAAGTGTTCCTCCTCGACTCAAACATTTAAAACCCAAGTTCTCTCACAAAATTACTTCTTTCTAGAAGAAGCAGCTTTAATTTATCTTGTTTTGAATTCTCTCTTAAATTTCAGATGTCTCTAGTATTAATGTGAACTAGGCAGAAGTATTATTTTCCCTCTTCTATTCCTGCAGCTAAATTAATCTCATTTTTCCAAATAACTCAGATGTTATTTCACTACTTGACTCAAAACCCAGCAGCACTATAATGCATTTTTTGCTGCTGTTAGCTATGTCTCTCCTGATGGAAAAGCAGCACTGCTTATTTTCAGGTTTGAGACAATTTTTTCTTCTTTTTATAACTCTCTTAAAGAAGTTAGAGATATGAACCTTCAGCCCTATCTTGTGGTAACATCTTTTCCAAAGTGTTTTTCTCTGATATTATCTTTCTCAGCTGCAAAGAAGTAGCTAACAAGTTTGCCCCCTTTCTCTCTTGCTCTTCTTTTTACATCCTGGGCCAAATGTCTATTTGTAGACATAATGGTTGTAGTAGAGCAAATACCAGGTTTAAAACAGAGCTTAAAGGGAAGTAATTTCTGCAAAACTTTGAAATATCTTAATACTTCTCCCCTCCCATCCTATTTTCCATTAGGTTAATCAGAACCCTTCCAAAGTATTTTTGTGAGACACCAGAAAGTCAGTGAGCAATTTGTGTTCTGCATTGGGAAGAGGAAAATGCAGATTCATCTCTTTATTCAGAATTATTTGGAGCAGGAGTTTGAATGGGGCTCCCACAAGCTAAGCCATTTGAGAGACTCTTGCTGATTTTGGTGACAAATTCTAAGGGAGTCTAGAAAAATTCCTTAGTTAATGGGTCATCAGAATTTGTTCCTGATGAACTTGACAAAGCTATTAAAAAATCTCAACCTCAGTTGTAGTCTTTTACAGAATCATTTTAATCCTTTACAGTCAATTAACGGGGTATGTCTCTAAGAGTTTCCCCATCCACCCTGGCTAAAATTGTGTGCTCTCTTTAGTGGCAACTGTATTCCAGCACAGCCAGGATCACTGAGCAGGTTCCTGTGTGAGAGACTCTGCAAAATGGTGCACAGAGGTGGGGCTGTTCCCTCATGCCTGGGTAACTAAAAATAGCATTAAAATAGCATTAACATGAGGACTGATAATATAAGCTTATATATGGATGGCTCTGCCACTGCTGAAACCAAATGAAATTACACAGAACTGGAAGATTTAGAAGGTGGCTACCAAATCTTAAAGATATGCAGGGATCTGAGAGATTCAGCAACACTAAATTTGATCAGCAGAAGCAATCTGAGAAAGCTCAGCACATGTGCTGACCTTTCCTGAAGAGAAGGATTATCTGGAGGGCTTCAGGTATTTAGAAAGATCTGGCAAGCAGCATCACCTCTAGATGTGCTGTGACTGTAATGTGGGGATGGTAATTCATTTCTGTCAAACTTTCCCCATCTTATTAGTTCATGTCAGTGTTTTAGTAAGTGCCACTTATTTAAGCATAGCTAATTTAAAACTAATTTGGCTATCTTGCTTAGGCAGCTGCCCAGTGGTGTTAGCAGGAGTTTTACTTCAGACAAACTGCTTGGGCATTTACCCAGCTGCTCAGCCAGACTTTTGCAGCTCACACAAAGATCTGTGCTGTTATCAGATAGCTGAAAACCAATTTAGTGATGTTTTTTGTGAGCTGCTGCCACCTCCATAAAGACTGCAGTATATGCCAACCATTTGGAAAGGAGAAAGTTTCTAATTCCCCACTTGGCTTTAGTGGGGTCTTCACCTCTTTTGAAGCTTTAGGGTCACACTATAATAAAAGCATGGTAGTGTTCAGCTTCATCCATAGTTAGAAGGTATCTTATACACAAGGAAATGTGTGCCTATGAGTAGTTATATTATCTAGCATTTATTTGTCAATTTGCATGTATAAATGATTATATAAAGCAGTTTAAATGAGATCTGCAGTTAAAAAAGGTGTAATTCCTAAAGCAGGTTTTTTTTTTTTAAGGTTTTTGTCTTTAACTCCTCATTATCTTGTTTTGTTGCTGTTCTGATTATTTTGAAAGTATCTTCTGGTACTTTTTGATCCATCTGATTAGGAAGATAGCTATTAAGATACTAAGAAAAATCAATGTGAATGAAATGTAACATTTTTAAATCCGGCAGTTCGAACTTTGGAATCTTTTTTGAAGGATTTGTAGATAATTCTGACAATTCCAGTCTTCCTCAATGGTCTTTCTCCCCTTAATGAAACAGTGCTGGTTTTTAGATAAAGCAAGAAAATTGAAGAATAGGGTTGCAGGTTTTGTACTTTCACTTGCGGTTGATGATTTACTCTGCAGCCTTTAGAAATCCAGTGGAATGTGTGTAGGCTTTCCAAGAAACTGGAACTGGATCAATAAATTCCAGTTTAATCAAAATGGGACAGATTTGGCTTTTTTTGTTAACTGTGCATTACTTATCTGGTTGTCAATGCACAAAGAACACTTTAGAAAGTGTTGACACATGTGGTCCTGAGGCCTATATGGTACTTCAGAATTTGATTAATCAACACAGAGGTTTCTTTGCCTATTTCATGATGATGTTTTGAAAGCTGAGATCTATCCAGCATCCTTTGCATCCTCCAGAGCAATGTGCTATATATATAAGAAATTTAAAGAGTGCCTTCATCTAATTTGCTGCTACATTCACACACACAGTGACATGTCCTGCTTACAGGACAGCCTTTAGTTGCCTTGGGAAAACAGCCAACTTTTTCCCTTCCCACTCTTTAAAAAGCCTTTGTAATTCAAAACTCAATTGAACTGATGAGAGTAAAAAGTAAAATAAAGATTAAGAAAGTAAAGATTAGTTATAGGTGTGCTGTTAGTCTTCCTCAAGTGGGGATACAGAGGAATAAATAATGTCTGTGTGTTATTTCCCAGATACAAAGAAGCTGGAGCTCTTTAGGAAATGTGCTCAAGAGCTGGAGAACATTTACTGCTCTCCACACAACACATGCATCTGTCACAGCTCTTAACGTGATGGTGTTTAGCTTGGTTGGTAACCAAGTGTTGTTGTTTAGAGACAGCCTTTCTGGGATCACAAAAATACAAACCCAACTATTCTAGCTAAATACTGGTTACTCCTACAGGAGCATCTGTGCTCAGACCTGATGATTGTAATGTCTAAATATCTCATTTAGGCTAATTAAAATGTGATCTTTTGGATGGGAGCAGTCCTTGCTGTTGCAGCGGATGTTGAAGCTCGGCTCTCAGCTGTCTGCCTGCCTCCCCCTGCACGCTGCTTTCCTCCCAGGTAGCTCCTAGCTGCCGAGGATTTGCCCTATGCATTAACTATTAACCAGGCATCAAGGCAAGGCCCTCCTTTGGGGATCGGCTGCAGTTTATTTGCTCAGAGTGTGTAGAGCTCTATTGCCTCAGGCACCAAACAGAGCACCTTGGTCTTGAACTCGCTGGTCTGGGGCTGCTGAGGAGTGAGGTCGCCTGGGGAGATCTGTGTTTCAGCAGAGCTCTTGTTCTGCCTGCTTTGGCTTATCCAGGGTAATACCCGAACGGGGCTTGGAAAATGCTCCATGCCTGGCACTTCCCTGTTTTCTGTGTCATGTGTGCGAACCAGACAGGCGTGAGCTTGACTGAAAGCTACTTCAGGGTTTTTTTGTTTTTTTTTTGTTTTTTTCCCCAAGCTTTTCAGGCTTGAGGTCTTGAGCTGAGAAGGAAAAGTGAGAAATAACTGGGTGTTAGAGCCTTTATGCCAAGTGGCACTTTGAATGGAGTCTACATATAATTAGTCAAAACATTGCCTCTTCAACATCTGTATGTAGCATGTAAAAGAACACCCACTTGAGAATTCATGCAGGGGAGGATTGCTGCCTAAATACACTAGGGGAGAGAAGATTAAATGAAAATGAGAATCTATGTTATTATTTAAAAAGCTACAAACTTATTTTTTAATTACTTCAGGAGGACCAGAAGAAAGATTCACACTATCCAAATAGCTTTGGCATAGGGCAAAGGGGGTAAGAACTCAAATCCCTACTTGGGAACCGTTGGCTGAGTTTATGGAATGGACTTTTTCAGGTTGGCTGTAGGAGCCAAAGTTTGCCAGGGAGACCTTCCTCAGTCCTAATTTGTTCTAATTTACGCATTTGAGAGGTGAATAAGAAGAGCAATGTTTGATCAATCCCATTACAGACATTTATGTTAATTTAATGGCTAAGTTCACATGTGCTCTTCAGTGTGTTAGCGTGAAAATGTGTTCCATATCTATTATCGAAACCTTTTTTAAATGTAGATTTCATGAGGAGCAAAGATGATCTTTAGCATTAGCATTTGTTTACTGCAGCCTGCAGATGTATTAAAATTACAAAATCTATTGGTCACCTTCCATCTTTTATCAGATAAACAGCAGTTTTCTGTGAGTAAGTGAAGTTCTACTATTAGATACATGCAGCCCAAGGTGGAGGGAATAATGTTTTCTCAGCAGATGCCAGGAATAATGGAATATTTCTTTTTTTTTAAGGTTAGCATTACTGTTTCAAAGGCAGTGAGGGCTATTGCTGCTGGGACCTCCTCTGTTTCTCTCCTACTTCTTTCCTTTTTACTACCTGGATTTTGTGTTTTGTAATCAAATGGTCTGGGTATGTCTTCCTAGTTATTTACCTCCCCACCATCTGAGATTTATTATCATTTCTGTAATAGTAAATGGTTTGAAAAATGCAAACAGAAGCTGAGAAATCCAGAAATGTGAATTAATAAATAATTTTAAATTTTCATTCTATTTGTCTTTCTCTGACCATACTACGTGCATATCCCTGGACGTTCTCCTACACACACATTTCCTGTGTAAGAAAAAAAGGCTCTGTGTGTGTGCCTGTCATCCTTTAGAATTACATTATTGGAACTTTAGGGCTGGCAAATTTCCTGTCTTTAAAATGCCGAATTTGTTGAAAGACCGGAGTAACACCTTTGATATTATTTGAGAGATGTATAACCTCCCTGCTGCAAGAAAGATTTGGTTAAAACTGCTGCTGCTTCAAGAGAATTTAAAACTGTGAGTGGAGAAAGGAATAGTACAGATCCTTTTAATGGAATTGTGAGATGCAAGTTGTTTTTTTCCCCCTCTGTGTAATCCTTTCATGTAGAAGGTTCTGAACTGTCAGTAGTGTGGGAAAAGCAATGGTTGTTGCAACTAAATTTAAAGAAAGGGCTTTTCAGCAGCCTTCTTGCTTGAGTTCATCAAACAATGATGGACATGAATATGTTTAATTCCTGAATTTTTGTTGCCAATGACCTTCTTAGTCAGCTTACAGGTATGAACATAATGCAGTTCTGTGATATTCAGGTTCTAAAATTTATATCAAGCCCCAGTTTTCTGAATAACAGGTCTGAAGTTTCTGGCATGGCAGTAACTGCCTGTGCAGTTACCATTAAATACAGACAGCTCGCCTGTTGAACTTGAAATTTAAGAATGAACATAATGTTTTATTTAGATTCTTCTTCAATAAAATGTCTGCATTCATGACAGGAGATACCTAGAGAGCTGATCATAGCCATGGCAGTGCTGTCAGCTCCAGAAAGGTGTTGATGGCTTGTTCTCTTAGGGGAGAAATGAGTCAAGAGAGCAAACCATTAAACCAGCACGATACGTCTAGGTGGCTGTGTGTATGAGAGTGAGACATGCTGGAGTGCAAGGAGCAAGCAGGTCTAAGTGTCTGTGCCTCTCATAAGGGAAGAGTAGGGGTGATGCTTTGCTATAAGGAAATATATCTTTGATGTGTCTTTTTTTGGTCAGAGGCTTGTTCATGTTGTTTATCCCAAGGTGTAGGTCATTGCTGTGGTCACATTCCTTCTTCTCCAAGAGAACCACTGCTGGTGGGTGGGTTGTGTGGACTCATGGAAGGACAGAGGCCTCAGTGCCCTGCTCAATATGTGAGATGTCACCTCCATACCCAGCATTGTGCATCAAAAAGTAGCTGTGTGAGTGCTGAAGTTAGTCTAGGCTGGCTACACCAGACTTTTGGCCTTACCAGCACCTCCACACGTATCAGTGTTGCAGAATGAATGGAACGTCTTTTAAAAGTGTCGCCATAAATGGACTCTTGTGAAAGCAGACAGAGGGGAAGCCATGGTGCAAATTAGTCAAGCTATGCTAAAATTAGCTTCTTGGTAGTTGACATTACAGTGAGTCTAACATGTTTTGGTCTTGCAAGGCAGACAGGACTGTGATTTGTGTCTTTACCTCGTCCCTGAATTATGTGATAGCCTTTGGTGTTGGCTGGGCTGTAACGTGATTTGGGAATGTGGCTTGACACCGTCTACACTGCAGAATAAATCATGTTCCCAGCATGTCTGAGCAATTATCTGATGAGTACCTTATCCTCCTGCACTGAAGACTGTTTTTAATCTTTTAATGAATCAGCACTTGCTCCTCGTCTCATTGCTTTCATTAATCTAACGATTCCTTAGGAATTGGAAATACTTCATAACCCATAATAGGTCCTCACCTTCCTCTCCTGAAATAGTATGTTCTTGTAATTTCTATTCTAATGGGGTAAATCAAAGTGCAGAATGGTTAATTATTTTTCAGAAAGTCTCTGTCAAAGTCAGCAACAAACCTCCCAATTGCTTTATCCATTAAATGTGCTATCTTTCCATGCTTGAATTCATGATGAACTAATAGAATGGAAAACCAGACTAGTGCAGGACAGAAACTTTTTATGTAAAAGTGTATCTCAGGAGCTTTGTTCCTGAGCTTTGAGCTAAAGCAGAGAGAAGTTGTTTCATGTTGCTGGTTTTGCACAAAAACTGCTATATAAGTAGAAACTCTTATTAAGATAAGAAAAGTATCTCCACACAAGCTGTTGCAGCAAGAATTAAAAGGAATAGAAGATAAATGCAGTGCTGAAGCATGTAGTAGGTGAGTTGTAAGATACTCTACATATCTTTACAACCACCAAATTGAAAGAAATTTTAAAAATCATCAACCAAAGCCAACCTGACTGACAGCACTTAGATATGTCCAAGTGTCATGTCCAGCATGGAAAAGCCCAGACGTAGCAGTATGACAGAGAATATGATTAAAATCCATTTGGTGACTCATAACAGGATGCTTGGAATACTGAAATTTTACTAAATAGTAGAGTCTAAAAGGACGTGTGCAAAGAAGATAAGGAGTAAATGAGATACATCAGTGAGGATTCAGGTTAAGATAGAAAGGGCATTGGAATAGCCTTAATTGTTTTAGATACAAGGTTTGAGTGTGGTTGTTAAAGTGGTACTCTCTATTATACTGTCCTTGTTACTGGCAATGCTAAAGATGTGCTGGAAACTACAAGACAGCAGATTTTGCTTAAGCAACCATCTGTTGGATGAAAACAGTGGAGCTGGCTTTGCCTTGAAGGAGCTGGACATCAACAGCTGACATATGAAGGGGATCAAGGTGAAAATAACCTCCGAAAAAACCGCCATGGAGGTGTTGTTCTGTAGTGAACTGACAGAAGGGTGTTATGGCCAGGAGGGAAATCTTGCTTTGAGTCCGGTTTTCTCTTGAAAAAGCAATACTGTAACTGCTGCATTAAATTAGACACTTCAGTGGAGAAAGTGCATCCGTCAACCTTCTTGATTTGTTTCTTATTTCTTGCAACATATAAATAGAGAAGTACTTTGTTTTTGTTGTTGTTTCCAAGCAAAATACAGATGAAAAGCAGGAATAAAGTCTTGAGTTTCCAGGGGATAGCTGTGAGACTGGATTGTGTGTCTGCATCAACCCAGATGTCTGTCCTAGGATTACTGCTGGGTAGCCAACCCTCAGGTGGACTGCTGCTGATTTTAGCAGAGCAGCAGGATGATGAACATTTGACTGCCTCAAAACGTTGGCATCTGTGACTGGAAAGGTTTGTAAATTTAAAACAGCAGGGGTTTTCCAAGGTGTTGAAAAGGAATGGGGAGAGTGGGTGGCAGAGGAGCCACCATAAATTTTCTTCAGATACAGAGGCTGAAAATGTTTTGAATTCTTCCCCTTTGGGCTTGCCTTAAGTTGAGGACCAGAATCAGAGGGGCTTTCAGGAAAGCCATGTGTGGGTGTAGAAAACGAAAGTATGGTAAGGGTACCGTCTTCAAATTAATACAGAGAGTAAGTTCAATAATGTCACAGGGTCTGAGGTTGTGATATTAATTTTCCTTTTGTACAGGAAAACCACGGTGCTTCTCACACTGCTGGTTGTCACTTGAAGTTGTCACATGCCTTTCCCATTTGTGGTCCTTTTGGATACAGGACTGTCACTGATCTGCCACATGAACATCAAATGGCCACTGCCTGTTTCCATGCCCTTTGTTACTTGTTTACTTGGGTTCTGATTATTGTTGCATCTCATAGTATTTTAATTAAACACAAGTCTTTGCAGGGCTGAGGCACATGCAGTCTTTTGAGGACAGCTGCTGTATTTAAGCAGGTGCATGTGTAACACCGTAAACAGTATCATCTAAAACTGCAGTGATTGATGGCTGGGCCTCAAGACTATTTAATGATTTACAATGGCAATCAACTCTTGCTGTTATCGTTTTATGGGCACTGAGCATGCATCAATGAGAAATACAGCCCTTACAGCAAAGCAGGTTGCTATTGGGAGTTTCACGTGGAGGTCAACTGGATAGCTGAGTACCTCTGTCAAAAGCCTCTGGGTAATTTAAAGTAAGAGAGCTTCGTGGGTTTGGTTTGGGTTTTTTGTTCAAAATTTTTCCGCCAGTCTCCAGAGACAGTGCTGTTTTCTCACAAGAGCATCTTCGAGGCTGCATCTCTTCCCCTGCTGACTTGTTTAGGGTCAGAGAGTTGCTTCAACACCGAGACCGTGACTCCTTTTGTTTTCAGTGTTTTTGCGCGCTCCTTCTGAAATGTGCAAGTGCCAGGCTGCTTTCCCCTCAACTCAGCAGAAAACACTAGCACTGCTGATCTCTGTGACAGAGCAACGGGTGACAAACTGCCTTGTCATTTCAATCAAAGCCACCCACACTTGTCATTAGGTTTATCCAGGGTTAAACTGTTCATTACGTGCCAGCCTGGCTGCCAGGGGTGGCTGTTTTTCTTAATCTCGTGTCATAACTGCTGTAGGTCGGAGGCGGGGATGGAGGCACCTGCTGGCTCAAGTGACAGCTTCATTCTGGGAGCTGCAGACTCAGCTGAAAGAGAAAACAAATGGGGACACGAATTAGTAGGCCTGCAGTTCACAGGAACAATGTGTTTTGTCAAATTAAGAGTTTGTTTAAATGAAATTATACGGCAGTTTTCATCATCTTCTGCTTCTTATATACCCTAATTTTGGACTTCCTGAAACTTTGGTTTTCTATATTCCTCTTATTCCTCTTGTGTCCTTCTCTCATATGAAACTGCTTTTTAGTGTTGCTGGAGGTTGTTGTTGTTGTTTTTTTTTTTTAAGAGTCCTTGGTGTTGTAATTGGAATATATTCAACAAAATTTGTTACAAATTCGTATTCCAGGTTTTTGGTTAAAAAAGGCAAATATAGAAGAAGTGATATGGACTCAGCTAGTGTAACCTATTTCACACTGTGACAGTATATCTCCAAATAAGTTTTGGTTTTGTTTTTGTCATGTTATGTCTCTGGATTATAAACTTATTTTTCTTCATTTTGGCCCTATAGTGTAAGGGCAATACTGTTCAGTGCCTTATCTCTTAGGAGTGGGAATCCTGTCTGACACTGGCAGGCTTTGCCTACCACTTACTACAGTTAAGTGGAAATAAAGAGTATTTTTAAATTTTTCATTATGTACTATGCTATTATTTGTAAAAAGCCATCCTGGACTTCTGGGAGACATCTACTCCCTGAATAGCTAAGGGAGAATAGAGTAATTAGATTTAGATTTATTTTTACCCTAACTACTGGAAAGAAAATGTCTGCATTTGAGTTATTTTGAGTCAATATTCTATGATAGGTTTTTTTATATGATAACATTTACAGGTGCATTAAAACTTTGATTTAATTTTCATAATATGTTCAAGAACTGGGTATAGTGCATGTGTATTTTTTTACAACTTAAACTACCTAAATTCTGGCAATACTACCAACTATTCATTGCTACTGGATAACTTTAAATGACCCAAATATCCTAAGCAATTTCAGTAGCTCAAGCTTTAAACCAATATAACCTATTACAGCCTGTTTTCTTACATCCTCTTGTTTTAATCAACCCAACATAGATAAAGAAGCATTTAAGATAAATATATATAATTATGTGTTACATCTATTTTATGTCGTTTTTAATACAACATTGATATATAAAATACCTCAATATGCTGCATGCTAAAAATAAGTGTATTCTAATAACGGTCAGGCTGTCCAAGAGAATATACAGCTTGTGTCTCAAATTTTGGCTCTGGGGCAAGTTTTTATTATTATGGCCATTAAAAAAGGAGTTGTTTTCATACAGAAAAGCAACATCAGTCATCTGACCTGCATCTTGCCCTCGGCACTCTGAACAAAAGAGATTTTATCTGCAAAGTTTCTCTCTGCTGGCCAGAATGCTGCAAAAGTAGACTGGGATAGGTTTTAGGAACTTCCGAAGTTTTTTCAGTCAAGTACCTGATTTGTCAGGTCCTTTGTTTATAAGGCAGAGCAGGTGAATCTTTTGGCCTGACACATTGAAGGGCACGGACCTAGACCTTCCATTTGGGATGGATAAGTGGGACCTCAACACTTGCACAGAGCCAGGCCCTCTCTTGTTATCTGGGATTATGGGGCTGCAGATGGTTTGAGTTTGGTTGGAATTTTTTACTGTGTGATTTAAAATTGGAGCTGTGGGATGTATGTGGAGTGGGGAGAAAGGCTAAGATTAAAAGGAGGGGAGGAGAGAACGAGGCAAATGTTCTGTCAGGGTTAGGCTTCTTGCAGAGACAGCCGAGGTGAGAACAAAAGGGGAAGCATCAGAGGGTAAGCAGCAAAGGATAGGGTTAAGGGGAGAACCATAGGGATGATGGCCCAGTAACTTACCTTGATATCACCCTTTTCATGTTAGAAATGATCCTGGGAAGCCAAGCTGTGGTTCAGAGGCAAGATGTGATTCAAACACTGCTTTGATGGTGACCCCTAAGGCAAAGGTAGAAATGACCTTCCTAAAGTTTTGCTTACACAGATGAGGACGAGCACAGAATCACAGAATGAGCTCTGGATTCATCTCATGAAGCTTGTGGTGGTTGAATCTCACACAGCATGAAGCTGTAATAGCTGTACCTTCCTTGCAGGTGAATACATAGGTTTGGATAAACATAGATGTTGTCCATCAGAACTGTCCACACCAGAGTTTGTTTTCCCACCTTTCAACACTTTGTGTCCTTGGGTATTTCAGTTATTCGTTTGCACATCAGTAATCCTTACTGTTCTTCACTGGCTGATAAAATTGGGATTGAACCATTACAGCGTCAGTTCTGTGAATGACACAAAACCAGCAAATGTGCTGCTAATTTCCCAGGAAGAGCAGGGAGCAGTTACAAATCTGTTCATGCTGCACCTCACTGGGCTGAAATGTTTCAGGATAAATTCTTTGGGAAATACACAAGAGAGGAATGTGGAAAGAAAGATAAAATGCAAAGTAGCTTTACCAAAGATTATGAAGATAACTAAACCGATTGCTTGGTAAATTGTTATTAATAATCTCCACAAAGGGATGGATGATGGATTTATCTGAATCATTTTTCCTGGTGCTACACAGAGCAGAGAGAAGGGAGGTATTGTGCCTGATGGAATATTGGTCCTGTAAAGGGCGCAGTGAAGCTCACAAAGAAGTGTCAGTCTGATGAAAATTTGGGTCTGAAGAGATGATTAGTGAGGATCTGTAAAAACTGATATGGATATTACTATTTAATATCATGTTTAATAACAGTGATAGAAAAATGTAGGGGTATGTAAATAAAACTTATAGATGACACAGGCTGGGAACACGTGTTCAACATAGAAGCAATCTGCAATATCAGACAGAATTTCATGGACATATGATAGATATACAATAACTCATCCAATGTGTGCCATTTATCTTTGTTTTAAAAATTCCAGAATATGACTGCATTATTTCCCTGCCGATTATGTCTTTAGAGTTAACCAAAGAGTGGTAAACTGCTTAGCTCACGAGTTCCCTTCCCTCCTGTCAGAAGTACAAGAAAAAATTAGATGTAAGTTGGTATCTGGAGTTCAGCCAAAGTTTGCACCAGCTTTAATGATGTTAGAAGTCACTGACTTCTGTGTGAATTACATAATTCTTAAACTTTTTTTATTCAATAGAAGTATTGCAGTGTTTTGTGTCCTTAGCTATGTTTTACTCAATAACGAGGCATCAGATCAATGTAATTCAGATATGTCAGAGATCTCATGTTTGCAGGTGTGCTGCCTTCTCCTCAGTAAACAAGAGATCACTGTTTCCTCTTTAAAACAAAAACAGAGAAGTGTGTTCTAGTGTTTCCCCCGCTTCAAGCCTGTTGCCAGTTTAACCTGGATTTCCGTGCCCTGCTCAGTGTTTCCCCTAGTGATTTTTACTGGATGTGTCACACATGCATTTACCTTCAATGTGTTTCAGTGCCTATCAAAAGAAACTCAGTATCAAATATTAAATAGTTAATTGTCATTAATATATCAACATTGGATCCCGTTCCTTGAGTGTACTGTGAAATTTGGAGGGAGCAGGATGAGAATCTTAATCTAATCCAACTTTAATTTTTTCTGTGTTTTTAGTCAGTGCTGAAAGCATAACAAGTTTGCAGGGACATGTAGCTCTTGGAAGGAAGGTGATAGATGAAAGATGGTGGCTTGGCTTTTTTGAAAGTATCCAAAATGGGCATTAATCCCTGCCTTGCTGCATAACTAAACAGTCTCATGAAACATTTTCTCAGTTCTGTCTGTTACAGAACTGCCAATGTGTCATATTTTTCTCAAGTATCCTGTGCTTTTGTTTTCATTTACTTTTGAATGCGATCTAATTATTTATAGAACCCTGGCTTTTTTTTTTTTCTTTTTTTAAAGCATATAGGGTTGGCAGTTCAGTGCCTCTGCCGTTTCTACCACATCCTATCTAAATTTGCTCTTACCTTTTCAGTAGTCACGTGCTTGCCCGCCTCTACACGTTTTTCTCTGTCCTTCTGTAGCTGGCACAGGAGCCCTTGCTGTCTTTGTAGCTTAGGAACTCGAGTTGCTGAATGCTTCTCAGTGGTCTGTCTCAAATTTTTGACCTCACTGCACCTGGAGTGGATATTGGTGTGAAATTTGCAGATGTGGAGATGAACTGGAAATGTTTCTGCAGTGGGAAGGGGTGCAGCAGCAAGGAGGTAGACTTGGGTGGGAGAAGGTTCTGTAAACTTCACCAAGAGCTGTGTGACTCTGGGACACAGCTGGGCAGTGGAAAGTCGTCCTGGCACTGTGGGGACTGAAAACAAGCAGCAGAAAACCCCACGGAGAGTCAGAAAGGCAATGACTTCTGTGAACTGGGATGTTTCCGTGGGTGAGGCTGCCTCCCGTGGGGTCACCTTTTATCGTAAACAGCTGCAAGCAGCTGGGCTGGGGCTTGCCAGGCAGAGCTGAGCCACACAAAGCTCAGTGCTGACTTTTTGCTGAACCAGCTGGGCCAAATCTGCACTCTGGGGGTCTGTGCCACCTGCCCTTTAAATTGCAGGCTGGGCATATGGGTCTGTGCAATAGAGATGAAGGTGGGAAATATCCAGGAGAGGATCCTGGGGCAGTAGAAAAGGGAATGCTTTAAATAGTTTTTTTGGCATTCAGTAGTTGAAATTTCTCTATCTGAAATGGTGTAGACTAAATTAAAATTCAGGATGCTACAAAGTTTCTTGTATAATTGTAGTGATTAAATAATAAATTATGTCCTTTCAATACCAGCTTGGCAGTGATGTTACTAAATCATACCAGAACTTTAGATTCCAGAGTCAAGTGGAAACCTTCTATCTGTTTAGTTGTGGGTTTTTTTAAAGAGTTTTCTTATAACAACCAGAAGATTCTTTCATTTAGAAAAGACATATTGTTTGATATTTAAAAATGAGACTTCATGAGAATTAAAAATGAAATATCACATGAGAGTGTACATAGTTTTATCTTTCCTTTGATATTTTAGAAAAAACAACCCCAAAAATTCAAAGTTTCAATTTTTCAGAAAGAAAACGCTTGCAAATTGTAATCCTTTCCAAAGAGGTGCTCTGAGCTGTTGTGCTCCATTAGGGGCCTTTCAGCAAAGACAGAGCATTCCTTCTTTTTTTATAATACGATGGATGCAAGTCTGCAGCATGAAGTATTAAAAGTGCATTTTTGACACTCTTTAGTGCCACAAGATCTTGTTTCTTTAAAATAAAACCAAAAGGAGTGTTTGCAATGAAAACACCATTTTTATTTGCAGCAAATCAATGAACGTAACTTGAATTTTTTAGCATGCAAACTCAGCTAACAGTCTGGGGCACCAGAAGATACGAATTTCCATCACTGGAGTGTCTTAGAGCACACATACCAATTTCTGCAAGGTACACTGGGACAAAAATAATTGAGCTTTTCAGTTTTTTTGGGTGAGTTATCAGGTTTATCTCAAGGTCGAAAAGAATGTTCAAGCAGGCAATTAACCTACCAGTTTTAAGTTAAAGCTTTGGGTTGCTGCTTTCAGGAGGATGTAATCTGGGCCCTGGGCAGTTACTTCTCGTTTAGCACAAATGAACACGTCAAGCATGAAATTTAATGTGTTCTTACTTTTGCAAAGAAAAATGTTCTTGTAACGTGGTCTAGATACCAAATGCAACATAATATGTGCTCACGATTTTTTATGGTCAGAAGCAAGCGAGAAATAATGTGTTAAGTTTTAAAAAATACTATTACTTTGAAGTTCGTTCTTTCTACTTCTGTTAACAATTCAGTCCTTTTTATTACAAAAATTAGCAGGCTCTACTTAGTTTGTGTGCTTTATCATCTTGCTTTCTGGTGCCCTGTAACTTTTGATATTTGAGGCTCTGCTATCTTTTAGGCTCTCCTAGTGCAGTATTTGGAAGGAGAGATGCAACATGCTCTCCCATCGACTTTGCTTTCAGCTTACTGATTAACTATTTAGCTTCTGTGACTGGTGCCTGGGCTTTGACAAGTATCCCCTAGCTAGGGACATTATAAATCAACAGAGAAAGAAGCAAACATCTGATTCCATGGCTCTTTTGTCCATGCAGTTAAGGACACACTATAAAGCACCACACAAACTCCCCAATAACCTAAGATACCATGTGCTGCATTCATTTATTACCCTGATTTTTTTTTTATCCTCCAAAGACCACATCTTTGACCTGTCATTAATTTCTCATCTGTCTCAAAAAAGTGATAATTTTTCTTCAAATCTTGACTGCTGGGGTTCATGTGATTGACCAGGCCTTTAGGGATTTTTCTTCAAAAAATAAGTATACCCGTTTCTTAACTTCTCAATGATAGAAAAATGTGGAAGTATGTATGGCAAAGAACCTGAATAGAAAGAAAACAGAGGATGCAGCTCTTTTGTCATGATCTTGGGATGTGAAGTGTGAAGAATGTAGTCTGCAGCCTTTTTGATTGCCTGTGACAACAGGTGTCCTAGATAATAGATTGTTGAAATAGATAATAGTGACTTAGGCAGAGCTGGCATTTGGATGTGAGTACTAAGAAGTGCATGTTATTTTAAACTTCAGCACTGTCCCTGATGTAGTTGAGTTGGCACTTCATGAGTGCTGGCAAAGCCCAGACTGCATGCAGGAAAACAGAAAAATAGATTTTGGCCAGGGAGAAGAGGCCTGTGTCTCTCTGTAAGATGTATCCTTGCTGTTCCCTGGCTATACCAGCGTGTTCAGGGATGCTTCCTGAGCTACAAGCGGGGCTTGCCCACTGGTAGGTCTGTTTACCACTAGCAAAAACAGGACAGAAAATGCTGAACAGATTAAATGCTTTAATTTTCCGATGTTTTGTCTGTATTGTTTAGGTCTCTTCCTTTAAACAGAAGAGTAAAATTATAAATGAATGTGTAGTTCCTCTCCGCTCAAGTGGAAAATATGTTATTGTCTGTTTTTATGAATCCATTCGAAGCTGCTTACTCTTCTTTTCCATAGACAGAAGAAATGGCTTGGGTGAGTGTGTGTAGATATAGGCACACATATGAAAATATGTGTGAGGGTTATGTGGTGTATCTATGAATGTAGATATATATATAAATATATGTACATACACCTTCGGTCTGTGGTATTGCACCTATGTTTATGTGGAAGGGAAAGACAGCGAGCACGTTGCACTTAAGTGAGAGAAAATGGCAATGGCTGGACCCAAAAGTTTGAGGCACTCAAACTGAAGAGCATCACTGATTTAACCAAGTCCTGCAGCTCTGGAAGGTGGCAGGAAGGGAATCCTGTTATATCTCTGTATTTCTTTCAGTGTATCTGTCACTGGCTTATCAATAGTCACTTCAGGAAGAGAATGCTCTGAGGCTACATAAATGCAAAATAATGGGGCAAAGGCAATACCAGCGTTGTCAAATTGAAGATGTTTATCGAAAATTCAGTATAGATTTTTATTTTGATTATTCCAACTCCAGCACGTGTTTGGAATGAAGGGGCAAACTGTTCTTGAATAAGAAGAAAACCTTCAAATACAGATGTTTTGATGCTTTTGTATCTCTGGCAGCAGCTAATATCAGAAGTTCCAAAATACCACACCTCTGTGAGGAATACTGTATTTGTGATTACCTAGAATTTGTATTTCTTATGGGAAAAATATAGCCTGACCTCATAAGACTTGAGTTTAAACTTCTGAATGACAAACTGGTTTGTTGCTTGCTCACAGGAGCCAATACAGTATATTCCAGAGAGCACAAACAGGGCTTTTTTTGCCCTTTGTCATAGTAAATTGACTTGTTTTTCCCTAAATCTATAAAGTCAATTATTCAGATTGAAACTTTCCAGTTGCTCATTATGAAGGAGTGGGAGTTGGCGAGAAATATTCAGAAAATTAATGCTGCAATTTATGGTCCGACTCATAAAAGAGGAGAGTTTGTGGTTATTCCATATGGATGTGAATTTGGTTTCATGTCTGGCAATTTTGAATCCAGAGTCGAAGCTGCCTTCTAAAAAAAAAAAAAAAAGGGGGAAAAACAACTTGTCACCTTCCCTTTCTGCCTTAGCCTGTCTGGCAGCATTTGGACTCACACTGCCCTGTTGCAGCCTTAGTCTGGCACTACAGCACAAGATCATTTAGTGTTGTTTTTTTTCTTTTTTCTCCAAGCTCCCAGGATATGCTGAGAGCCAAATTTTCCAGCTCAGGCAGCATAGGTGGAGGACAATTCTGTGTTGAGGCATTGGGTCCTCTCTGCTGAGCTCTGCAGGCACGTCCCATTTCATGGATGAATGCAGTAACTCCCGCACAGACAGTCATGTTTTGAAAACAAACAAACAACCTTTTCCACCACCCTTTAACTTAAAAAAAGGAAAAAAAAAGGTGTTGGTGTATAAGATTGTGTCATACACGTATTGCCTGGAGGGTGTCAAAAGGGCTTTCTTTGGAGCCAGGTAGTTCAAAGGAAAAGCAGTCCCTGCTCATGCTGTGCAGTGGGGTTGGTGTGACACCTCTTTGGCTGGCTGAAAGCCTGTGCAGTCTTTCTGCAGGGTCTGACACAGAGCAGAGCTGGGACACTGATCCCAGATGTTGCTGCTCTTTCTGGTATCCGTGGGGTCACCTGTCTGGCTGCTCATGTGTTTCTCAGAGGATTGCTTGCTCGCTCAGTCCCCTTAAGGTCCCAAGTTTGGGAAAACGATGCCTGGGACCCAGGCTTAAGGTGCTGCCCTGTATAAGTAGAGTTCATTTGGTTGGGTTTTTTTATTCCTGCTGTAAAAAAACAGAGAGGCTGAAGAGCCCTGAAATTATAAAGCCTGCTCCTACACCTACTTTATTTTGAGGTGAAAATTTCTATCTCAGTTAGAAGAGTTTTCAGCTGACACACCTGGCGTTGGCTGGCTGAGCTCAGGAGAGTCTCAGATGTGTTTTTGCCGGGGCGGTGTGTGGGGGGTAGATCCGTATCTGTTGGAGGGAAGCGTCACGTCGCGCTTTGAGGCTTCAAGGGGGCCAGGGCGTGCTTGAATGAGGGACCAGGAGCTTGGCTTTGTCACCACAGTTTATCAGTGAAAGGGACTCCGTGGGCATGGATCTTGTGGTTGCTGTCAGGCAGGCAAGCACGGCCCCCAAGAGTTGTCTCAGCAGGGGAAAAATCTGTGTAAAGTGTTCAAGCCATTTCATAATCAGCTTCATAGCCAGATCTTCAAAATACTCCAAGGTCTCCCAGAAATCAGGTGTTTTGAACAAGGAAGAAAGGTTGAAGGAACAGAATAGGAAAAAAATAAGCATGATTAGTGGTATTAACCTGACTGAAGAGACAAAAAGGATGGAGATTTCTGACAGAAGAAGCCAGCCTGTGTTGTGACAATGGGGCCCAGAGCCAGCTTGTGCAGTGCTGGAGAGGAGCATACAGGGAGAAGGCTTCCTCCTCCACTGAGCCTATGTACTGCCCCTTGGCAGGCCAGAATAAACCAGAAAAATCACAGGTGAGCTGCTGGGCAAACAGCTCCTGAGCAGTTCCGGAAATGGCCTGGCTGGTTTTGTGCAGCTGCTCTGTGGTAAATGATGAGGGATTTTTGGGGGCTGCACTGGGATGCAGCAGCAAGGCGTTGGAGTGAGAAAATACATTTGTTTTTCTGAGAGCGTGGCATCAAGCCCTGATTTGTATGTTCCATGCTGAAACACAGACCTGATCTTTTCTGACCAAAGTACAGCACATCTAGAATGTAAAAGAAAGGCAAAGGTAAGTCATATGGTATCTCTAGTATAAAGAGGAGTGTATCATTAAGAAAACCTGATAAAAGGACAATTAGTGGTCAGGATGGAAAGCTGTAACACAGAGGTGAGCCATTTGGGTAAGTGTAAGAAATGTGATTTATCTGTCTGCAAAGGATAATAAAGCAGTCATTCTCTCCTTAACTCTGGCTATAAAGCTATTATTAAAACCAGCCTGGAGAGTGTCTGGTGTGCAATGCCCAGGGGGGCAGCAAACATAAAAGTGTCCTTGGCTGATGTCATGGCTCCAGGTTTTCTGGTCCTCCCTGAACTTTCCTGACAAGCATTGAGAACACCATTGCACTGCAAGTACTTTTTCGTGCTCTAAGTCCTATTTTGTCTAACTTTTTACACAGAGTGTAAAAAGTACAGAGTGATTTTACGAATAGGACAGCATGGAACACTCTGGTAATATAGAAAATAATTTGATGACATCACTTTGTTTTCTGTGATTTCCCACCATTAAGATTGTCTGCATAAAATGCACTTCCTTGGCCTTTTGACAAGTACTCAGGAAGTTTGTGCAGCAGTTGTTTGAGTGGGATAATTTGAATTCAACACCTTATAATCATCTCCATGCTTGTGCTATAGATACTGATTCCTACGTGACCTAATAAGATTAAAAAGGATATTTTAAAATAAAGTTAGGCATGGTTTTGCAGAAACTGCTGAGGTTCATTTGTGATTTGAGGAACTTGGACAAAAACAATTGGGAGAGTAATGCCAAATTCTCTGTAATATTGCAAGCAGCATGCAGAACTGGCTTTTTTACTTTTACACTTCTGATCAGTAATAAAAATAAAATACAAATCTTGACTGAAGATAAGGGTATCAATTTTGCTTCTTCAGTTGTAAAGTGAGTAGTCACTGAGCAAAATGACTATGCCTTATTTCCATGAAAATGCTGGTGCCATCAGACTCCACCACAACAGAATAAGCACAAAACATTTCTGTGGAAATCAGTAGTCAGTCAGGGTTTCTGGGAGTCAAGAGTTCACAAGTTGATCCATATGTGTTAATAACAATAATTTAGAGTTTTTATTATTGATTTCAGCACTGCTAGGTAACTTTCTGGATGGTAAAATTTAAGCTGTCCATCTGCCAGTAGAGCTTGGTCTTTCTGAGTTTGTAGAAGAAGATGTTTCTGATTAGAAGCAAGTCTGTATACAAACAGACAAATATACCCTCTTCACTCCAATTGCAGTATTCTGCTAAGAGAAATTCAAATGGCAGAATCTCTTTTGTTTTTAAAAATGACTTACTGACACTTCTCAAAAAACTGATGTTTTTTTCAACTAATTTTGAAATACGGTTTTTGAAAAATCTTAATTATACAGTTATGTCTTGAATTAAAAATTGGTTGTGCATGAATTCTAACTATGCCCAATATCTGATGTCAGGTTATTCTGCAGATAGTATAACCAGCTGGAGAATTTAATCTCTTAAAAGCTGCAGAAATACTAATCTCTGAACAGCCCACCAAGAGGGTATTTCTGTGTCATAGTCCGCTGAGAATTTTAAGTGAAGCAGTATGTTCAGTGTTATCCTTTATTTAGCTTTACCTAGATTACAAATAGCAGCATAAAACCGTCACTCAATTGCTGCTTCTAAAGAGTACAAAATAATTTTGCATAGGATTTTATAAGTATTTTTTCACTTTTTACGCTATCACCATTATAATAGTGTTAGAAATGTGACAGGGAAAAGGAAAGAAATTGCTTTTATTGTTGTATACTACGTCTAAAAACCGTAGTGTTTGGATCACCAATTTTTAGCATGATAATAAAATAACTGAACAGATTTTCTCTCTCCCAGCTGGTCAGATGTTTTCTCTTTTAGGGACTTTTTTCTGATCATAAACTTACAAGAGTGAGATATTTAACAGTGGGAAACTGGAGGAGGATGAGTCTTTCTAGCAGGGAAATTTGTCTTCAGGGGGCTTGTGGCACTACTTTGGAAAATAATATTATCTAAGGTCTATGCAGATTTGCTTATGATTTCGCTGCTTAGATTTCATTGTTTTTTTCCAGCACATGAAATTAAATGTATCTTTATGAAATGAAATTAATTAATTAAAGATAATGTTTACTCTATAGCTGTATCTACATCTCTTTGTAATTTAATTTAGATTAGAACCCACTGTGTGACAGTGGATGCCGTCGTGTTCAATAAATTTCAGGTGCATGGAATCTGTTAGGAAATTACTTTTTTTTGTCTTGTCCAAGCAGAAAATCAATTGACAGGAGAAGTACATAGTGATTTTATTTTTCTATCATTTTTGGTGAACCAGTTTTATATTCTAAACAGTATCAGGTAGAGCAGGTTACAAAGCCAGACTTTTTTTGCTTCATGTGCATAGACATTCTCCTTAGACCTTTGAATTTTGTGTATATGCTGTGCTCTTCTTCAGTGGAAATGCAGAAATGTTTGGGAGTTAAATATATATATTTGGTGCTGTGCAATGTCGTGCTCCTTTGCCTTGTAGTAAATCATTCTAATGTAGTTCTTGCAATGGACTTGGAGTAAACCACTGATAATTTTTGTTGATAAAACAGAAATACACCTTTGGGATATATTTCTAGAAAAATAATACTTTTTAAAGGTTTCAGAGGAAATATTTTCTTTTTTTTTTTTTGCTGACTTCTAATGTGTAGGCATGTGAAAATGAACTGCAGAAGAACAAACTGTCAGGTTACTCTGAAAGCAGGGTAGAATACAGCGAATTTAAAGAGTACTGAATGAGATTATTTTCCAGAAAAGAAATTGTGTAGGGTCATACTCTCCAAACTTAAATTTGTTAGATTGAGTAAATATTTATTGCGGAATGACTACTGTGTTAGAAAAAACATTTGCATTTCTATTTTAATTATAGGCACACACTCCCTGTTTCTTGTGCATCTTTGAAGGTGTGTATGTGTCTGCTCTGTGGCTAAACTTGTTCTTATTGAATTAAATGGCCTTTGCTAATTTGAAATCAATGGTGTGGGGAATGAATCCACCCATTTTGGAATCTGCTCTTTACTGGGAAGAAAACCAGGACATTTTACATTGACTTGTGTTTCCTTCTCTGTTTGGATGCAATAAACCCCAGCACAATCCTCGTGAGTGCTATCAGCTCCCATAGCTTCACTTTTTTTGTCTGTAAAAACAGGGCAGATTCTCCAAATGGATTTCAAGGGATAGATTGAAATAATTAATGCACATCTAATGGCTAATTCTGTGGGGATAACACTTTGCTTAATGGGATTAATTCCAGGTTTGCACATGTCAGAAACTCCCGGCGGCACAGATGAGGCCACTGCAAAGCACCTCGAAGTAGGTCCCTGGTACCTTCCCTCTTCCCCTCTGTCCTATTAGGGATACACACCAAATCCAGATGTGAATAAACGATGGATTAATCACAACTAATCTCAGAAAAGCATTTGTATTAAGGGAGGAGAGCGTTTTGGCCTGTACAAGCCCATGCATTGGCCCAAGCCAGTTTTTTGTTAGATATTTTAGGTAGTACGATACACAATAAAGGGTTCTGTGGGAAGAAAAACTTGTAATGGATAGAAGTAGAAGGAAGATTTTTTTTTTTTTTTTTTCTGAGGGAGTACAAAAAGTAAATTAAACACTAAGGATCCTTTTAGGAGAAAATTTATTTTCTGTGGGCATTTGATCACTTGGCAATTTTTCACCCCATCCAGCAGTTCTGTGACTGCATTTTCCCAAACTGTGCTTTCAATAAAGCTGACCTAAGCTCCCAGTGCTATGAAAAATGGAGCTCATATAAATTTCCTTTGCATTCTAAATCCATCTCAGCTGCACACAGAAAGCAAACAAGTACAGTTTCCACACAGCCTTTTTATCTCTCTCCACATCCCAGAGGCTTCCCAATCTGGTTTTTTTTTGTGGGAAAGAGGGGCTGTTTAAAGTAAACATAATTTCAAAAATTTCATCCATTTTAGAAGCAACATTAAAGATCTTAAAAGGAACATGTTTTATGAGGCTGACAAGCAATTAGATGAGTGCAGTGGCAGTACAAGTGCATGATTCTACACTTACAAAATTAGTTGGAGTGAGGAAAATCAGAGACAACATAATATCCCATCTCAAGTGGCTGCCTCAGATAGGTGCTCTGAAACTTGAAGGTATGAACAGAATTGTTCTGTAAAATGTATCTGATAAGTGGCTGAGAGGTGCTTGTCTATGTTAAGATGGAAAGAATAAATACGAGGGATCTATACCCTCCGAAACAGCTGTGGCACTCCTCCAGGAAAACTAAACTAAACTAGATCTAATCATAAGCAACAGAATAGGATTTCTTTTTGCTAAATTTCTGGAAAATCTTTTAACAAAAAATTGTGAAGGAAAACCAATAGGGTAAATTTAGTGCTGTGGATGAAATTAATTTAAATTACTCATGATAGCTCGCCTTTCCAGATTTTAAATGCATTCCCAAGTAATTACTGGAGTTAACCTGACAAATTTTAATATTAGTTGCATGCAGTGGGTAAATCATAATTACTTACTCTCAGTTCCAAACACTGCCACAGAATGGTTTGATCTCACAGTATAAATAAACAGGAGATTTTCTTTGCGATGAGAGATTGGAGTCCTTTTCCTTGGGTTTTTGGATTTTTTTTCCTACAATTCTTTCTCCATAGAGAAGCAATTAAGAAGGTTCCAGCTTCCAGTGCCTGAGCTTTTGAGAGCATTTCAGTATTTTTGACAGTTAATGTATTAGTTTTATCTTATAGTTGGTGAAATAAAGATGTTGCATAAAGTAATTAATGTTAAGGGAAGTCTTTCCTCCTATTTCTCCCACCACATGCCAGAATGTATTGATTTCTAAGAGTCTTTATTCCAGTCAAAATTTCTATATAAGCTCTTCATTCTTGCCATTTCCTACCTATGTGTGAGAAGGTCTATTTCAAAATACAGCACTCTGTTTTCCCCTTATCCTGTAATGCCATCTGAGATAAGGTTTTCTAAAGTTGGGTGTAGTCCCTCAGGTGGCTCTTAACAAAATGCAGCACTGGAGATATACCAGCCACATTTTTGTCACCTGACAGAGGAGCACGGCTCAGCAGTGAGGTGTTGATAGGGATAAATAAATCCCACTTGCAGGTCCATGACAAAGCCCTTTCTCTTCAGCAGTGCTTTGCTCTGCCATAAAATTTTAGCCGCATAGTTGCTACGTGCTGTGGAAATGTGAATGCTCCCAAATGAGAGGAAGGGCGTTTCAGAGGTGGAAGAAGCAATTCCTTTTTTTTTTTTCCAAGTGGAATGTGTGAGAGTCCAAGGAGTTAGGGTTTGTTTGAGCCCCTTTGCTGAAGGAATCTATCAAGGACCCAGGCAAAGTTGGTTGTGATATTTCCATTTTGTGAGAGCTCATCCATTGGCTCTTTTTTTATGAGGCCCTGTGTTTCATGTGCTTTTTTCAGAGTGGAACATTCCCCAGTGGTCTTAATATTATTGCTAAGCTTTGCTGAGCAATGCTGCAAGTAAAATATGCAGGGAATTAATATTAACCCAAATCCTTAATCACCCTTTCTCTCTGCCCTGTACATAACTTGCTGTTGCACAGGAGAGTTTTGTTTTGCCTGTGCATCCTCTGGCAGAGGCAGGACATGACACACAGCCCTCTCCACTAAGTGGGTCAGTGGCAGGGGACTGCTCTGAAACCTTTCCTGGTGTGTGCAGCTACTGCAGGGTTTAGAGTCTCAGCCGTTGGTGTAACCTCCTTCCTGCCCCAGAACCCGAGCCACTGCATCTGCAGATGGTTTAACTATTTCCCTCCTGGACACCAAGCTTCACTAGGAATTTCTTCACCCTCAGAAGCCTCGTTGCAAGTGGATGTTGCAGTGAAAACGTCTTGAGGCTTTGCTAGCCTTAAAAGAGTCCGCTCCTAGTTGTTCTGCTAAAGTAAATCTTGCAGCCTTCCCACCACTTTTCTACCTTCCCTGTGATTTTGTTATTTATCTGCTGAAAAACATTGTATGAGAAATGTTTTGAAAGTCTTGAGTGGCAGCTGCCTGGGTTTTCAAAAGTGTTGCTACGAACTTAACCTAAAAAAGTGGATGGCTTTCATTACTGGGAGTTTGGTGTCCTTCCCTACTCTGGCTCTTTTAGCACTGAGATCTGGTGCTAGCGGTGAGTTTGGGTGGAAATTGATCCCAGGAAAAGGAAAAAAACCCCTGATTTGATTCCAGTAGGATTAGCTGTGATGAGTGTCCAGGCATGGCTTTGACCATACATCAGGGATGACTCCTGTAATTGTCCCAGCTTTGGTGCATGTTGGCTGCAGGGGAAGGAATTGCTCATGGGCTGACTGTTTTCTGTAAATGGCCTTGTAGCCGCAATTCTCCCTCCAGCACCTCCACCCTGAGCTTGTGTTCTTCTGAGAGATTTTTTACTGCTCTGCTTGCAGCAAATCAAGGCAGTTGCAATCAAGCTCAGGCTGGGACAAAAGCTCTGGTGAGGCTCTTGCTTGAGGGCCTGTGCATCTCTGCGTTCAGCTCCCACCATTTCCCACCAGGTGGGATAGCCCCCATAAGCTTAATGACTTTTGGAAGTTTGAAACTAGGATAAAAGGAATCTTTATAAATCTCCTGGTTGGGAATTGTTGTTCTTGTTATCAGCAGATTTGATTACTGGAGCCATGAGCTGTGAGCTAGCTGTAAAGTCTAACTTTAAAATTCTAATTTAAAGTATTTAGGGAAATGTCTGCCACTGAGAAGTGCTCACTAAACAGAGAAACACATCTGATTGTGATCAGCAGCATCTTGTGCCTGACTCAGTGTCTCTTCCTTCAGCCTTGCAGCTGAAGTCTCTTTGGGATTCCCAGGGAGACAAGGGGGCTCAATTCTTTTATGTAGTCCTCCATCATGTGCATGGGGTTGTAGGAGCTGAAATGAAAAGGCCACCTGATAGTAAATCAGTCTGGGGTGAGTTACTGCTGTGGGACAGAGTTGGTAGGGCAAGGGAAAGGCTAAGTGACCTAGAAGCATTTGAATAATAATTCTTGCCTCTTTGTACACTTAGCACCAGACTGAATTAGACAGTAGAAAATTTACAGCGAGGAACACCTTTCGCATTAACTGGATTAAACTTTTGCTGTCCCTGATGAAGATGGCTCTAGTAAAAGCACTTGTGCCTAATCTAAACCCCTTACAAAAGCTGAAAGAGCTGCACAGCTTGCAGCTGTCAGGCCAGCTTGTTGGATATCCACGTCTGCAGTTGCCCTGTGCATGGTTTGCTGTCTCTAGGAGGCAACACCAGGCTTGCTTCAGGAAAGCCCTTTGCACTGAGTCCTTGCTAAAGTGAGAAGTGAAAGCAGTTGCTTTTTCTGAGAATGACTGACTGTTTTGATGAAGCAAGGAGTCCCCTTCCAGAGATGAGCAAGGCACTCCCCTCCTTTCTGCTTCTGACAAGGCTCTAGAAGGATTTGGAAGGTGAAAGGCTGCCTTATTTAATTATATATTCGAAGTTAATCTTCTTCACCTTCAGACTGAAAAGGTAGATAATTTATTGTTTTCTGCACATTTGCTCTTCCCACATATCAAACAGCAGTTGGAGATCTACTTGTCTTGCTCCTGTTACAGTACCCTGGACTTTTTTATTAGGGTTTTTATTCCATGATGTGCTAGAAAATCATAGAACCATAGAAAAATTTGGGTTGGAAAGGAACTTAAAGATCATCCCGTTCCAAACCCCCTGCCATGGGCAGGAACACCAATGTTTACCCCTTTGTGGCATTATAATATTTTCCTTCTTCTGACTCAATTTCTTCCAAATAAATCAGAAGGAAACTTGAATTATTTGAACTTTGTGTTAGTGCGTCTGTGAAAGGGATCCTAAAAGGAGTACGAAGGGCTTACAAGAATTCTAAATCACTTTACCTTGACTTTCCATAGGGCTAACATTTATTGGTGTGAAAAATTGGAAGTTAATGGCCTAAAATACTTTTTTTAAAAATGTAATTTTTTGGGCTGCTCAACATTTGGTCTTGTAACCTGAATCCTGATCGTATCAGCAATTTCCTCCAACGACAACAACAACAAATTCTAATGCTGAACTTCAAGGGCACAAGCTTTGCTTTGGGCCATGCTGTGTTTCACAAATACGTGATGGAACATTGGTGACAAATTAATTGAGCCTCTGCCTTCTGCAAGTTAAGGAGAATTTGGCTTCTTCTTCTTCAGCCCTGAAGGGCCACAGGTTTGTTCGTTGTTTCTATCTATGAGTAAAACCCATATAAATATATAAATATAAACAAACCCCATAATAGATATATTCTTTATGAACAGGATTATCTGTAGTAATTTTAGCTGGCTAACTTGTAGGCATTTAGTCTGGGCTGTTCTTTCAGCTGCAGGCCTGAGTACACTTGAAGTGAAGACCCATCACACCCAGCATCATCCAGAGTCACAGGGATCACTGCTGGTGGAAGATGGTGGTGGGTGAGAAAAGCTGCCTGCTTTGCCTCAGCAAGCAGCTGTGGCAGCTGTGGGCTGTTGGGAGACGGCCCTGCAGGATCTGCCTTTAAACACCTTTGTATGTAACTACAGTTGCATCAATAAATCTCTTGTGCTGGGATTGGTTTTCATGGGCTTCACTGAGAAACTCAGTTTCCAGGAAGATAAAACACTTTGTTTACAGCTGTGTTGCTGAATTTTGGTAACCCCAAAAGTAAAACCCTTAAATGAATAACTTAATAAGGGCCATGGGAGAGAAAAAAATTTATGGTAGATAGATGTGATCTGGATTTACAAGAAATTCAGCTTTTACGGTCTGTGTTTCTCAAACTATTATCAGGAATCATGGTCTAACCCAATCCAGATGCACACTAAAAACATCGGGGGAGGAAAATCCTATTAAAAATAAATGTTCTGGCATGTTCCAAGGGTCCAGGCCATGTTCCAGTGATTCAGTTCAGCTGATCCCCATTGGTACTGGCTGCATTGGGCCAGCGCTGTGGATTGGACCCCAGGGAGCTTTGGGGTGCAGCATCCCTCCCTCATGTCATGTTCTGGAGCAGGGCGACTGTGTCTGGATGTGGGTTCTGGGACTCCCTGTCTCTCCCCAGCACTGGAGCAGCAGGCAGTGTGGGCAGGTGGCTGAAGCTGAGCTCGCTGCCCCGTGCAGGAGAGCTGCTGCTGGGCCTGAGCCAGGGGCTTGAAACTCTGTGAAACCACGCAGGGCTCTCGAGGCGGGCGCCCGCAGCGCAGCCTCCCTCACTGGCCCCAGGCTTCCTCCCCCTGGGCTCCTGGGGCTGCTCTCGGGCTCACACTGCTGGTTTTCTCTCGCTTGCTTGTCCACAGCAGTTCTGAATTGCCTTTTTTTTCTTTTGTTTTTTTCTTTGCCCATACTTTCGAAAGTAAAAGGCCACAGGGAGTTACTGCAGAGGTGCTGGCAGAGCTGCTCTGGGGTGTGAGTGTGGAGGAGGATGAGGGAGATGCCAGCCTCATGTCCAGATGTGGGAGTGCAGGGACCTGCAGCAGCACGAGAGAGCGCCCAGGCACAGAGGAGAGCAGGGCTGCATTGCTGGGTGGGAGCAGAGAAAAGGGGGGGAACAAATGTCCAGGCTCTGGAAAGAGGAGGTGCTGGGAAGAAACTTCTCATGGGCAGAAGCACAGCTGTTCCAGGTGCAGGCAGTTGGGATCGAGGAGGGCTGGCAACCTGGCCAGTGCTCTACTCAGTGACTCTGTCTCCTCTCAGTTCTGGTATGTGAATATTGGAAAGATGCTGTGCAACTCCCAGTAGGCACTGGGTAACCTGTGAGACTAACAGAGTGGGAATCATCAGTGAAATATTTGCTATTTGTGCTTTGCTATTTGTTTACTGTTTGTGCTTTGCTCTGTGTGAGGCAGCTGAATGTGACTGCTCCCTCAGGCCTGGCACATTTTGCTCTGCCCAGCTCCTCTCCTGTGACCTTGGCCTCAGCCCCCAGACCATGGCTGATGAGGGACAGAAAGTACACTTTGGTGGTGCCTAAGGGACTGGCCTTCTGTTCTGAAGAGGCAGTGACCCCTCCTCTGGTGATTTAAAAACCTAAACTGGTCCTGTTCACCTGAATGGATGGTAACTGTTTTAACTGCCACTTGTTCATTCTGCTTCCTATCTCTTTGACCTTTCTTTCAATAGGCTTTGTGCCTTCTGTCTTTTTCTCTCTCTCACTTTCTAGTCCAGAAACCTGTTTCAAAGGTTATTATTTAGACAGTGCTTTGTATGTTTTGTTTTGTTTAAGAATACAGAAATCAAATGTATTAAGGAAGGAAATAAAACTAACTGATAGGACAAGGGGAAGCAGCTTCAAGCTGCACCAGGTTGAATGTGAGGAAATTTTTCTGCATTGAAAGAGTGGTTAAGCATTGAGTGGAGTCACCATCCCTGGAAGTGTCCAAAAAATGAATAGATGTGACACTTCACAATATGGTTTAGTGGGCATGGTGGTGTTCGGCTGAAGGTTGAACTTGTTGATATCTGAGGTCTTTTCCCACTCTAATAATTCTATTCATTTAATTGGATTTTTTCCTAAACATTGGACTTTGTCATAGTCTCAAAAGATGCTTTTCTACCCAGAGTAGCAGGCCTTCCCTCACTGAACAGCTTTAATCCATTACCTGGGCTGCTGGAGGCCAGGCTGCCCCACACAAGCACCATGTGGGCACTTGGTTGGCTCTGCAGAGTGAGCTGAGGTTGATCATGGTTGGCACAGAGCCACAGCTAAATCCCCTGCACTCTTGACATCTCCTCCACAGTCCTCTATGTCTCTTGCTTCGACTCCTTCTGGTCTGGGGATTTTATTAGTGCTGGAGAAATATTGGACTTGAGATGACTGTATGAATGTGCTTGGCTTTGGTACAAGTAGAGGGGATTCAGGGCCAGGATACCCAAAGAGTACCCAAAAATGCTGCCTTCAGCAGCATCTCAGATGCCTCCAGGTGTAAAATATTGTCCTGTGAACTGTTTGGAAGAAAATCTCTGGCAAGGTAATCTCAGCTTGTTTGTTGGTTTTATATACAATGTTGGGCAAATAATGTAATCTGTCTCTGTTTACCCCATATATGAAATTTTGCAGTCCTGAGGAAATGTGGTGAAGGGTATTTTTCATAAAGTGCTTTGAACCATATTTTTAAATTATAGAAAAAGAGGGGGAAGAAGGAAAACCATCTAGGATCTCAGTTTATTTCCATGGATTTGTTTCTAAATGCATGATTTAGGAAAAAATGAGTGCTCCTAGTTCAGACAAACAAACAAATCTACTCTGTGGTATTTTTTCTGGGTGTGTAAGGCTGTCAGTGGGAACAGTGATTGTTTATCTTCATCAAAGGGCTTTTTGGGGTATTGATAATTTTTGTCTTTCTCTTTTGAAGAGAGAAAAGCACAACTCAGATTAATTTTAAGGTGTTTGTTTGGTTTTTCATATAACTGTGCAATACAGCTTTTCCTTGGGGGATGGACCTGGAGCTGCATATTGGATCTACAGCTAGTTAACCTTTGATTTTTTTTAGCTATACTTTGTGAACTTTCTACATCTTTATTAACTGATACAGGGGGAGTTTTATCAGGTTTATCTGCTGAAATCCAACAATATTAAGGTATCCTGCTGGATGTGGTCAGTGTATAAATATTTAAATGGTGGCGGAAAAGATGGAGACTCCCTTTTTAGGAGCCACATGGAAAACACGAGGGGCAATGGGTTCAAGTTACTCTCGGAGCATTGAATGGGATGGTGTCAATCTTTCTTTACTTTTAGTGTAGAATTGAGAAGCCCTCTCCTAAAATTTTGTCCAAACAATGTATTTTCTCACACACACTTGATGAAAAAAGCCTTAACCAGGCCCAGTCATGAAACCCTGCAGGAGATGCTGCTGGGTTTTCCCAGAAAATAAACGTCCTGTGTTGGTTGGGGGAGATTGCAAATATTTCTGTCCATGGAGATACTCTCAGCTGGCTGAGGTCCTGGACAGCCTGGTTTAACTGAACCTGTTTAAAGAGAAGGCTGGACTTGCCATGGTCCTTTTTGAACAGATTAATCCTGTAATTCTTACATTCAGAATTCTATCTCCTTTGCAAAGAGGCAGTGTTGCCCTCACACTGGCTGTTGTTATTTTTCCATGGAGTGCTATGCAGCACTGCCACATCTATGCTGCCAAGCACCCAGTGACAAAAATTACTTTGCTGATGTATCTGATATTTTTGTGCAGATGCTGCATCAGTTCTTGGCCTCACAGATCCCAGGCTCTGCTACGTGCTGGATGGATTCCTCTTCATTTATGCAGTGGTCATGACAGCCCTTTTTGTGAAGGCAAAGGTCAGTCTAACCCAACACAGGTGCATCTGGATTTGGTGGTGTAAGATAGTTGAGCTGGGCTGGAAAGTGAGAGTAGAGGAGAACCATCTCTTAGAATGAGACCTTTCTATTCTTCTTTCTCTCTCTCTTCTTTCTTTTTTCCCCCCTGTTTCTGGTGTCCACTTGAGCAACCTAAAGCTGTTCCTTCCAAAGGTTCATGAATGGAGGGGGGAAGAGTATATAAGAGTGTTTTGATGTTACACTTATGGATACATCAGAGATTCTGGATTTTGCAGATGGGAAGTGACTGATCAAGAATAATGTGGATTATTTTTCTCCTGCTTTTTCATTGGAAAGAGAGGAGGGGACACACAGAAAATACAGGGAAAATGGCAAGCTTGTGAAGGATGTATTAAAATGTCTTAACAATTCAGACATCTTTGATACTATGAGTGGATGATGCGAACAACCACAGGAGAGGACTTGTGTAATTGCTACAAACCTGATTCTATGCCTAAATATAGACCGAGCTAGAAGGTTACTTTTAATAAAGAATTGAATGTGGTAATAAGTCAAAAACTGTAAATCAATACAGAATGTAGTTTGACAGGTTTTTTTGTTTAAACACTACAACACCAAGTAGCTGCTCTCTATGGCCCAAAACTGCCCCTTTTTACCCGAAATTTTGGCTTAGCAATTGATTTCTCATAAGTATTGTGAGCAGCTGAGCCAAAGAGCAGCTACAGAAGGGATAACCCTTTACCTCTTTGTTAGCTGCCACTCACATCAACTTATTGTGGTGGCACCAGAGCCCTGCAAGCCAAGTGCTGCTCCTGAGGGGTGCAGGGATTCCCTGCAGGAAGGCCAACAACTTCGCAGGCAGCTGGAGAACCCAAGCCCCAGGGAGGCACAAGATTATGACAGGACAAGAATGGAGAGACAAAAATCTGAGGAGGGTGGGTGTGTAGGGAACAAACTCAGGTGTTTGTGAGCTGGTGTTATGTGAAATAAAATGACTTGGCTGTTGAGGGCAGGCTGCTGTGTGGATAGAAGTGCTGCTGCAGCAGGGGTTTGCATTGCCTGTAGCCCCACAGGGTGCAGCTTGTGGGTTGTGCTGTTTCTGGTGAGAGTAACTGATAGGAGAGAGGGAATGAAAGGGCTGAGGGGAGCCACTGTGTCTCTGCTCATGGAATGGTCTCTCTCTTCCAGCTCAGCCGGGCCTCTGAACCACAGCTGCAACCAGGCCAGGATGACGTGTACAACGTGAGTAGCTGCTGGTCTTTGTTTTCTAATCCACCATGCAGACAGACCTTCTGGGGCACTGCGAGACAGTGAATTGCCTGCTGGTCAGAAGAGCTTTGGATGAGCCAGCTAATGAGTAGGCTGTACATGTATGCAGCATGGCAGCTGTGAGGAGGAAAGGTGGCAGGGGCAGCTTCTGGTGTCACCACTCCGGCCAGATGCTAGAGAGGTCTTTGGGCTGTTGGTTCCTCATATGGCCCACAGAGCTCCAGGTTGGCAGAAGCTCAGGCTGTTTGTTGTGCTGCCCCGTGGAACAAACAGGCTGTGAGAGCTCTGGCTGTGTGTGTAGCCACTGCCCCTGTTGCTGCTGCTGTTTGATGTGGGCTGGGCAAAGGGCAAATGCCAAGGAATGCTGTGGAGCTGACTTTGCACCTGTGGCTCGTCCACTCTCAAGCATGTGGAGCCTGAGCCACCATAGCCCCTGTGCCTCTATTCCCAAGCTTTCCTGTTGCCCCACAGCAAACCCTCTTGTACCAGATCATACCAGAGATCTGCCTTGTCCTGTGCCCTGACCATGGGCAGTATCTTTAGGCATTGAAAGAGGACAGAGACAAGATCCTGCCTGAGCCTCCTCACTAAATTGCCCACTCATGGCAGTATTAAACTGTAGCTATTTTTGCTATGTCTAGCTGTCTTTTAATTTTTTTTCTCTCACGCTTTTGACCATAGCCACATCCTGTGATGAGTTCTGTTTAACTCTGTAGTGTCTGAACACTAATACAATTTCTTTTCAGTTTAAGCGTAGCTTGTCACCTTCCAAGTAGTACTCTCTCAGCTGTGTTATTCTGACCTGAAATCTCTCCTTTGCCCTTGTCCAAGGTAACCTTTCTCTACGAATTGTGTTGGGCATAAAATTTCTGTAGCTCCTTGATGCAAATTTAGATGAGCAGTTCTGCAGGAAAAATGAAGCTTGTGGATCTTCGCTCTCCAGTGGGAGAGAAAGCATGAAAGTGAGAGTCCCTCCCCCCATGCTCTCTAGTTTTCAACTCATTTCCACTTAGGAAAGGTTCTTGATGCAACAGCTTGCAGTTTTGTGTAATCTCCACAGCTTAAATGTAGACATTTTTGTTGACAGTTGCATTAGGGAGTAAAAAGAATTTCTAGTTCAGTTGTAGTCCTTGTGAGCTGAGCTGGGTTCCCATTCTTTTCTGAGTTAAGATCTATTATTATCTCATTATCTCGGTGTCCATGCAGTGCTTTCGCTCTCCCGTTTCAGAAACTCTCCCGCGCACACAGAGACGATTACGATGTTCTGGGAGGAAGGCGAGGAGCAGACCCCGAGCTGGGCGGGAGACACCAGGTAACCTCCACGCACATGTGCACCTCTGTCCTTTGATCTGGTGCCTCCCACGCCGTGTCACAGCGCTGCTCACACAGACAGCCACCCCAGCGCCTTCCTGGGGAGGGAACGGCGCGATTTGTGTCGTAACCCGGGCGGCACGGGGGGCAGGAGCAAAGCTCCCCCTCCCCTTTGATCTCTGCCCCCCTCGCTCGGCTGGGAGCTCGCAGCCACCCGGGCTGGGAAGTGACACCCGGGCCCGGGGCGGATGCGGAGGAGGCCCGGCAGCGGTGGGTGTTTCACAGAGCTCGCTGCGTCTGATGCCATCAAACAAGCGCCCACAAAGCAGAGCAGCAGCCAAAACAACTCTTTCTACTGCAGAGCCCATCACTTTCAAAGGAAAAGGGAGGGAAAACCTCCTGCATCAGCAGGTGACAGCTGTAGGGGGTGAGCAGAGAAGAACTAAGTTTTACCAACTGTTAAAAGGAAATTAATTTTCCCTAGAACAAGTTGTCTTGGGTAGAGGCAGAATGGACTGGAATGGGTAGGGAAAGTCCATAAAGCCACAGCTGTGCCATGGAGCAAACGCATAAGCACCTACAAGGTGGTGGAGGGTGCTGGTAGTGTAATGTATGTGCAACTTTTTTCTTCTGTTTTACAGCAGAGGAGAAAGAATCCTCAGGACACTGTCTACACTGTGAGTAGAGCACACTAGAGGGAGCAGAGGAGGGATGGCTGGGAACAGGAGATTCTGTCTCATAGGAGACTCTCCCCCCCCCAATTTCAGCTTAGGTTCAAAACCCAACAGCTGCTTTTCAAGACTTCTCTTCCCTTTTACCCAACTCCTCTCCCCAGACCCTCTATTTTTGCTAGAAAACTCCTGCTCACTTCTGAGTGACAGGAGAAAAACACTGAGGAGATGTGGAAAGGGACTTGGATCAAGATACCTGCTAATGCCTAATGCTAGTGACTAACCAGCCTTCATCCCATGTGATTGCTGCTGCGGTATTTCCTGTGCATGGACTCCAGCCCCTGTGACTGCTCTCTGGCAAAGGCCAAATACCAGTGCATCTAAGAGGGGCTGCTTAAGAACTTCTTGATGGAGTTGATTTGACTCCAGCTAAATGTGGTGGTCTGTGCTCCAAAGCACAGATACAGGCATGTTGATTCTCATTCTGAACTTGGCACTTTCTGGGTCTTTGATGCTTGCAAAATGAGCTTGATTGCAAGACCTTTACTGCTATTGAATGAGACACTCTGAGTTCAGCTGGTTTTAAATGTAGTTACTCAGGGCTGCCTTGGCTTTTCTATTGTCACACTGACTCTTCCTCCTCTCTACCTGAAGGCACTGCAGAAGGACAAGATGGGTGAGGCATACAGTGAGATTGGAATGAAGGGAGAGGTGAGTCTTACATTCCTTCCTGGTGAAAACATGGCAACACAAAACATTCCAGCTTTTGGCCAGAAATCGTGGCTGAGAGGGGAGAGGGTGTGAGATGGGTAAGGAACAGCTGAAGGAAGGTCTGCTGTCAAGTGCTGCAGTGCTCCAGTAGCACTGGAAGATTTTGGGGTATGTTTCTCCAGAGCAGTTCGGAGCTGCAGGTTTATGGTTTCCTCTCCACGGGCTGCTGAGGCTGGCTGGTGTTCCAGGATCAGGAGAGCAAGTGCCAGCCCCTCCTTGTGCCTGACTTCAAACAAGGAATAGGGGAAGCCTCCTCTTTCCCACGGCTCTGCTCTCAAATGTTTAAGAAGGCACACCTCAGTCACATCTCCAGCTACACCAGAGTTTTAGCTCTGTGCACAAACTGCTGGGGGAGGAGGGCTTGTGTCAAAAACAAACCATCTGGGGACACTTGTTTATGGCAAAATGAAAAATTGCTCTGACCTACACGGGTTCTGTTTTATGTCGAAGTGTCATATATATATAACCTTTCATTTCCTTCTGACACATGAAAAAAGGGGCATTTCAAAACAAAGTTTAGTGTTGAGAAATGCTGAAGCAACACCAATGTTTAATCTCTTCCCCTTTTCTATTCTAATGCTCCTCTGCCAGAGTCAAGCTGTGAGCTATGGGGCTATAAAGTTGCTATAAAGTGTTTTTTTGAATGTTCTGTTTCTGGAGGGACAAGAACACCAAAGCCCTTGTCCAATCCCAAATATATGATCATTTAATAAGTTGCTGCAATTTTAACAAGCACTACTCCTTGACACATTTGTGATACAATCTATTACTAAATAATCAGTGTCTACAGAAATGCTGCCAAATCTCTATACATACAGTGAATCAAAGAAATAGCAACATTCTAACAGCATGACAGGAAAATATGTCAGCAATCGAAACCAATTTGGTTTTATTTCCTAGCCTCTCTATTTTCTCTTTAACAGCCCTTGCAGCATATCTGGGCTGGTCCAGACTTACCAACTGCTTTCCTGTGCAGAGCAGAGTCCAGGCCATGCACAGCTGGTACATCCTGTACACCCTCAGCAGAGCATGGGGGAACTCAGGGGCTTCTTTCTTTTTGCATAATCAGGAAAGCACTCACTAATCAATCTATGCTTGTTTTATTTTCTCAAAGCAGCAGAGGCGGCGAGGCAAAGGCAATGAAGGTCTCTACCAGGTAGGCACCACCTCCCACAGCTGCTCCCCTCACCTGTCCTCCTGAGTGGTTGGATATCCAATGGCACTGTCAGGGAGGCACAGAGAAGCGAAAGGCAGCTGAAGTTTGCCAAGCAAGCACCAGGTGTCTCACTAACGCCTCACTCTCAGAAGCCCCAGCTACCCCTGCTCAGGGTCCACAACACAGGGCACAGCTGCCTTACCCGAGCAGGCTGTCAGGGAAAGGACTGGGCATCACTGGAAGGGCTGTCAGGGGATGCTTCCCGGGATTCAAAACCACCGCAGCTCCCACTGCCAACTTACTTACCCAGAGCTGCACCTGACTTCCCTTCCAAATCAAAGAGAAGCAGCCCAGAGAGTGAAGTTCATTATTTGATGTCTGTTCATTTAATTATTGATGCTCATTCTAGCATCAGTTAGCTCTTAATAACACCCAAATAAAATGTACTCCAAAGATCTGCAGAACCAGTTAGGATGATTTGCTGTAGTCATATTTTCATAACCATTATTCAGGATGTACCTTGCCTTCAGGTAAGTAATAGCTATTTGCACCACACAAAGACTAAAGAATCACTCAGGAGTAAAAACCTCTGTAGGGGAAAAAAAAAAATCAGACTTACGTTCCTGACTGAGCCCCTGCCATGTGGATGTGACAGCCTGGTCAGAGAGCAAGAAACTAGATAAGTTTTCCCAGAACTGGCTTGTGAGACTTTAAGGAGTTGAATTAAACAATGATAGCTTGTTATTACAAACAACCTGCAGGTGCTGTTTTCCTGTTTTTCTCAAAGACTGTTTAGAAGAGAGGCATTGTGCTAATTGGCCAACCAGGTGAAATGTATTGATTAATTGGCCCATCTGGTCCAGCTGGATCAATCAGTGTATAAAAGGAGAGAATTCGAAGTAAAAGGAGAGGTTGTGCAAACCAGCCTTCTGTGAGTCTGCGTTGTTTCTTACTAGAACAGGGACACTGCCATCCTGTTGCTGCCAGTCAGCCAGGAAGAAATAAGCACTCAAACTCACTCCTCACCTGTTTTTCTGGTTTTCTCTTTTTCAGGGGCTCAGTGCAGCAACCAAGGACACTTACGATGCTCTCCAAATGCAGCCTTTGCCCCCCCGCTAAGCAGGAGCCTCAGAGGGGATGGGCAAGAGTGAGAGATGCCCATCTGCTTTGGGGAGGAGAAGGGGGAAAGCATTTTTCATCCAACACAAGCACTGTGTATTTTCTGTGAGCAAGAACCTCCTTGGGTTGTTGCACAGAATCTGGACCTGGCCTTTTCCTTCTCCCTCTCCTGAATCATGTAACTGCTTCTGCTATTAGAATGTACATACCTGTAAAGTTGTTTCCAGTTATAGTGGGTATTAGGCTGATGGTTTTTTGGTCAGATTTGTGTCATGGGGAACAGACCACACCTTCCAACAAACACGGTTATTTCCATAGCTCTTCCTTGTCATCCAGAATATTAAGACATGGAATTATGGCTTTATTGCATTTAAACAATTTGCAAAGATAGGGCTTTTTTACTTCCTGTAGTATTTATCTTAAGACTATTTCACCCTTTTTGCTGTAAACTTGCCTTTAAAAAGCTGCTTTAGTGGAGGGCAACTTTTTTTCTTTAATTATAAAGTGACATGATGTTACAGTAGTGAAGCAGAGAGGCTGAATGCCAACTTTCCAGTAGGAAGAAAATGAGCACCAATATCCACAAACAGATCAAACAATGGCACTGCCACTCATCCATAAATATGAGCCAGGTAAGCTGAGTGAGAGATTTCTCTGAAGGCAGAAAAACAAAGAAAACAAGGAGATGGGCTCCCCTATTATCACTTCCAGACAACAAAATGTACAAAAACCAACATAAATGCGGTTTCCAAACCAGTCTCTCATGAGGCTGCCTCTAAAAGGATCAAGTATCATTCCAAGGAGGTACCAGTTCAATATGTCATGTGTTTTTGATGAATTGATGAAATAGTGCCACAGCCCCGTGTGTGTGTGTAGGGAGCAGCAGTGGGAATGGCACGAGCTCCTTACCTGAGGCATTCAGCCCGTCTGAACCAGCCTGCACCCAGCAGCACCATCTCCCAGGGAAGCTGAGGAGGACAGGATTCCAACAGGATCTCCTACACTGCAGAAGCTGGGATGGGCTGTTTGGGAAGATGGCCCAAACCCAGGTATCACAGGGACACTCACCTCCTGCTGCTGCAGCCTCTGTTTGCCCGTGCCTCGCAAGGCTGCACAGGGAAGCCTGGAGGAATTCAGCAAGGACAAATCCAGCCCAGCAACATCAAGGGTGTTTCACCTCGACTCAGGAGCTGACCAAGCCATCTCACCAGTCCTCACAGAAGGAGAGCTAAAGCGAGGCACTGTGGGAACAAGAACTGCTGCTCTGGGTGCTGGCCAGATGAGGTTATGTCTTCTTTCCAGGGATTGGGTGGGTTAGCAGCAGAAAAACTTGTTGAAATGGGTCCTATGCAAGTTCCAAGGCAGTTTTACTTCTTTAAGCAGTAAAACTGTACCTGCAGTAGGTGCTTGTAGCTTATAAAGAGTATTTGCAATAAATTAAAGCAAAAAAAAAGTAAATTGAGACATGGTAATGAATGCTTCTTGCAAAAAAAAAATAAAAAATCCAAGATCCTTTACTGTTCTGCAGTGACAAGAAAAATTGAGAGAACTGGGTGATAACTGAGACAGCTGAGGTGAAAATTACAGTAAAGTTATGCTGCAAAGCACTCGATGCAAGAACAAAGCATGCTGAAACCAGTTTTCTCTTTTTAAATCACCATAACTGTATCTGCAAGATGCAGAAGTCACAGGCTTTGGCAGCGTGAAATACCAAACAACAGGAATGAAATTATTTGGGGGAGAGGGGGGAATCACCTTTATGCTCTTTATATATCAATGGATACCTTGATTTCAAAAAGCATTTAATGCTGGTTTTGGGGCACTCACCCTAGGGTTGAGCTGAGTCTCCTCTTTGCCTTCAGGAGTGACTGAAGCTGTTTCTGCTTTTAGGAGAGGAGCTGATAAATACAGAATTAGAACAAAAGCTTCAAGCAGAGTGCATAAAACCCGGGCTCTCCTCCAGTGTGACAAGACAAAGGGCATCACAGATCAATCTTCTGGCCCAGCTTGATGCACAGGGGAAGGGGAATCAGCCTCCCCTGACACATTCAAAAACTACAAACAAGTGCATACATGTTAAAACACTTGGAAAATGGTTTAATGATGTTTACAACAGAAATGAACTGTACAATTACAGTAAGTTTAATATATATAAAAAATTACAGCAGACAAATGCATCTACACAAAATCTACCTTTTCATTCTGATTTACTGTAATCTACACAATCTCTCAATGCCTACAGCTATCTGTAGGCAACCACTGGGAAAATAATAATAATAATAATATAATAATAATAAAGAACATCTTTAAAGAGACAGCATTTCGCCTTCCTCCTCACCCTTAGTAGTGTGATCAGCAAGGTTTTGAAATGTGTGGGACTCTCACATTTCAGTCTCAAGAAAAGCTTGGGTTGCGTTTGGGTAGGGTACTCCCACAATGGCCCTTGATTTCAAGTGTTCTGCTGACCTCAAGTGTATAAATGCAGTGTATGAGGAAGGCCAAGAGAAAAAAAGAACCTCCCAGCCAGTGTAAGCAGGCAGTTGCACAGAGCAGTGAAACCGTTAGGACCAAAAACTTGTCTTACTTAGAAAAAAAAAAGCAAAAAGGGACTGCCCAGACACTACAGACATTCACAAATCCTCATTTCTTTGAAAATTATTATCAGATTTAGAAGGAAGGGCTTGGTTTTCCATGCCCAATTCTTCATACAAAGGGGTAGTTTTCAAACTAACATGTTAAATACTTTTTTAAAACAAAATTTGAGCTGCTCCCTCTTTGGCCCACCCCTTAGAAACAGTGAAACCCCCTTTGCACTGAGAAAGAACCTCAGGTCAGTGGGGAAAATAAAAAGAACATGCTGTCTCTTTAAAAAGAAAGAAAGAATCCCAGTTGGGAGCGGCCATCAGTGAAAATGCGATCCAAATTGGCGGTCTCGTGGAAATTCCTCACGGAA
Organism: Irena cyanogastra; assembly: GCA_013397155.1. Lineage (NCBI taxonomy): Eukaryota > Metazoa > Chordata > Aves > Passeriformes > Irenidae > Irena > Irena cyanogastra. The sequence continues at coordinate 1,391,175 of VWZV01009556.1, read as the reverse complement.
TATTATGTACAGTTTAAAAACCCTTTGTAGTTGGTTTTTCTTTTATTATTATTTATGAACACCTAGGCAGTGAAAACTGTTATGTTAATACATACATAGACACACCCAAAACATACAAAAATACTATTATTTCAAACTACTAAGAATAGGACAAGTTCAGTTATCTCCATGCTATGACTTTAAGAGCATTACACTGAAACAAACAAGAATTTAAACGACAATTTTTTAATATCCCAGAAATATACCAAAATATACATCTAAGCTTTGGAATTACTGAGGTTAGACTAATGCAAGTGCTGGGTAATCGTACTTAATACACAAGTCTAAGGTTCTGCAGGAAAGAAATTATCTTTGGTATCTGCATCAGGCTAATAATATTAACATTTGGATTTTGCTTTGGGATAGAGCTTGTCTGACCCTAGAACCAAACACCCCCCAATCAACTGAGATTAAAAAGATCCATGTAAAAAGTTCCTCCATTTGCAATCCCCCCCCAAAAGTTAAAAAGTCACAGGCATCTACCTAGCATAAAAGGTTGAGAAATACAATGCATAGTTGCACAGTGGTGCTGCAAAAATAAAAGAAATCTAGAAAAAAGGAACTAGAGGAGAAATGAAAAGCTGCTTCTTCTTTCAGGGATTTCTCACAACAGGACAGCCTCTTCCAAGCAGTGAAGGGGGGGGAAGCTCAGAAGTGCACCTCAGCGTGTATTAATCAACATCACCCAGCCCCCAGAGGGTTAAAGCACCCAGCAGAGCAGCCAATCCTGCACCCAAGTCTTCAGCTCCTCAACCCACCTGCGAAGCCCTGGCCTCCCTTCCCAGCGCCTGTGCCCCAGATTTCACCCTGGAGCCAGGAGTTGTTCTGGAGCCCCGGGCCTGGCGGCAGCGACCCTCGCCTAGCCAGCCCAGGCCAGGCCGGCCTCACAGGTGGGCTTGGTGCTGAAGACGCCCTTTGTCTTTGGTTTGTTTGTTTGTTTTGAGTTTATACAATCATTAGGAAATCTTTGGTTTTGGCTGGAAATTTTAAAAGAACAAAACAAAACAAAGAAACCGCCCCCTCCCGACTTATAGCAGCCACCGTGACCTGACAAAGCTTCTCTTTCCCATGGGGGTAGGGGAACTACATTCAAATAAAGATGGACCGGGTTAAGGATGCAGCTTCTGGCCAGGCTGGGGAGTGGGGAAGGGATACAGGATTGTCAAATAATAAAGAAGAAAATTAAGTATTTGGAGATTTCTATTTTTTTCCTTTTTTTTTTTTTTGTTTTTTGTTTTTTTTGGTCATGTTAAAAAGTGAGTAGCATGTACGCAGCACTGGGCTGAGAGTGCCTCCAGGCCCTGGAGCTCAGCGTGGCTCTGGGGTGGGAAAAGGCAGCGTGGGTGGCCCTTTTCCATGGAGAGTGGAGGGGAGGGGGTGGATATTCACAGACTAATCAAGAGGACCCCTTGTAACCAAAGGAAATAAGATAAGATTGCAATTTGCCCTCACTTTGCAGTAGCTTTTAAGCAGCGACATTCAGAGGCGTTAGGGGGTCACTCCCCAGGTTGCAGGTCACGGGGTGCTATAGGCCAGAGTTCAGTGTTAATCAAAGGAGGGAGGGCAGACTTGGCAACTCTGTGGGGTTTGGAGAAAGTTAAAGCAAGTTACTCAGTTACGAGTTAGAAATGAGGTATACGACAGCTCCTGTACCTGTGGCGGATAAACACCCCACACCTACTCACACCTAGCCTTAGATACTACCACAGAGGAAGGAAATGGAACAACGGCACTGGCGGGGACGAAGGAGCTCCTGCCGGGCCCTCCGCACGGAGCGCTGGCACACGGGGGGTGCACGGGGCCGGTGCTGCTCCAGCCCTCTCCGAGCCACCCGGCCCCGCAGCGCTGCCTTCCCTTCCCCGCGCTGCAGGGAGGCGCGGCCCGGCTCCCCGGGAACTCGCCCTGAGCTCCACAAGTCTTTCTCTTTGCGTTTTCCTCTCGGACTCGCTCAGGCGCACGGAGCACCGGAGTTGCAGAGGCCGACACGTGGAGAGTGAATGGGGGAAGAACTAAAGGTTTTGTCTCAACTGCCTTGTTCTCAGGACACTGTCACGGGTGCTCTTTTTCCTTAATCTCTTCTCAAGGGGGTTGTGCGATCTCCACGAGATGCCCCTTGGCATGCCATTCCCTAAGGTCTTAGGATTCCTACTGTCAAATAATTTCAGGGTTTTATAGCACCGCAACATGCCGGCTTGGAACGCACGCGAAGTTTGGACATTCAGGGAATAGGGCTTCCATAGCTGCTGCCACGGAATTCCGCAAAGGCAGTGTGAATCCTGAAGTGGGGCCTACAACAGATAAGACAATTTTGGGAGGGAAGGGGAAGCTAACGTGATAAATTAAGTATCTTATGGTATTATGTAAAGCTCTGCCAGAGAATATTCCCCAGCAGACCGACACAGTTTTAAGACAGATCAGCATTTTGGTCTGAGCTACTTGACAATGTCCTGTTTGGTAGAGAGATGAAATAAGGCAGAGGGGGTATGTTCCAGTTCTGGGGCTGAGCCTCAGCAGCACTAAGGAACGCCAAAGGTATCATCTTCCCTCGCCTCCCACAAGCTGTTTCATTTCCTTCCTCAGATTTGTTTTCCATAAAGCACACCTTGTTTTCCACTTCTTTTGTTCCAAGTGCTCTTTTCTTTGAGAAGTCATTTCTTCAATATCCCTATTACCTATCTATAAATCTAACTAGCTCTTTGAAAAGTCACACAATATTAATACCACTTTTACATAATGTCAGAACAACAATTCTATTAGTAAAGCTTTCAGTGAAGTTCTGCAACCCGATTGGTGTCCGGAGGAAGAGTAGCTGGACAACCCGCTCTCCCCCTTCCTCCCTCCCTTTCTTCACAAGAGCTCACCAAGTTCACTGATAAAACAGCTCAGCCCAATAGCACGATACATGAACATGTACAAGGCTACTTTGGGGAGCAAAGAAAGGAGTCTTCAAAGTCCCTCCCTTAAGAGAAAGACCATCTGCAAAAGCTGTTGAACAGACTCTGACCTTGGACTACACTGCTTCCACATTTGAAGGAAAGAAACAGTTTTCCCTGACTGTATCCCAACATCAGCCTAAGACCTGCAGCACTGGGCGAACCCCAGACACCGTTTGTCTTCACAGAGCCGATGCAACTCCATGCAGAAAAGGTGGGAGTACCCGCAAGAGATGAGGTCCTCAGAGGAAGGGACACTGACCCAAAGCTCGAAAAACCCCCACCCAGCTTTTCCTCTTACCCGCTCTGAGAACAGCAGAGCTGACAACTTATCAGTGCCTTTGGTTCCCTACGAGGCCACTGGGAATTCTCTCTCCCCAGTGGAGTCGAGCTCCTTTAGAAACCCAGCTCTCACTCCCCGCATGCAGCCGGCGCCGGCTGGCGCTCCCACGCACTCACACACACACCCCCCCACGCACACCCTGCCCTCTTCCCCTGCTCCAGCAGCCTCAGGGGAAACGGGAAGGGAGCCTTGGAGCCCACACGGAGCTGGCTGCAACACCCTCCCAAGGCAAGAACCACTCGCTCCTCTGCTACTGCCACCACAACACCGAGACACGGGCCAGGAGAACAACCTGGTCCCTCACCAACAACACCTCAAAGCTCCTCTCCCACAACCGTCTCACAGTATTTCAACCCTTTCAGGCAGACCAGCCAGGTGTTAGGAGTAGGTTAGCTTTCACCTCTCTCAGTTTGGTTTTTTCTTTCATAGTTTTTGGTCTAGACAGATTAGCATTGCTATTAGAAAAGGAAGTGTTTAAAAAGTTTTCCACCTATTATCAAGCACTACAAGCCCTACATTCAGTAACAAGACAAGGGGGATAAAAGGAACCTGTTTCACTTTTGCTCTCCCAGATAGATTAAGATGCGACAACCATTCTTGTCCCTCCCTGGAGTTAAACACAGCGGACCCAGTTCAGCTCTGGAGCAACTCAACTCAATTGAAACGGATTTACAGCCCCGAGGTTGATCCTAGCCCAGTACAGCCATCTCTCCCCCAAGCCTCCTCGATATCTGTTGCCTCACCTTCAGATTCCAGCGAGGGGCCAAGGAAAGGCCAAGAGGGAGGGAAGTGTGCGCACACTCAAAAGGACCCTGAACAGCAACCCCATCAGTAACCTGCATGCCACCACGTGCTGAGCTGCAGATTAGACCACAGATAAACCAACCAAACAACAATCCCAAACCCAGGAGCGACAAAATGTTTCCTTTGGCAAGACAGATACAAGGAAAAAAATTTATGAGCAAACGTTTTCCTTCTAACACAGTCAAACCCCCTTCTCTGCCCCCAACATCCACCCACCCCCACCCGACCCTATAAAGTTGTAACCTATAAACAGGATCTCAAATACATACAGCATAATCATGTTTATCAATCATAATAAACCATCAGTTCAACTAAACTCTACAGCTAGAATTATCTCCACTATTTATAAAGTTTGCTTTTCTCTTCTGATTTTTTCAGTTTAAAACCAGTTCTGCGACAATGCTAAGCTATGCTGAGGTATTTTATGAAGGTGCCAGAAGCCAGCTGCTACCCACAAGTATTGTTCTCAGAGCTGTATGGTGCTACCTTTCGCTGAGGGAAGACAGGGAAGGAGCAAGAAGGGAAAGAGGCAGAGGGATGGAGAGAGGGAGGGGGCCCAGATTATTCCAGTTATGGACGGTTCTTAGCAGGGCATCACTGACGGACCTAAAAACAGCCCCAAGACAAAGCTCAGCAGCTGCTTCACGTTTAGGAATTTGGTCAGAAAAGAAGTACCTGCTGACCTTATTTGTCTACTTGAGTAAAAGATGTCTTTTCTCCCACAGTTAAACTATTTGTAATTTCAGTGCAATCTCCCTAACGCCCTCCTAACAGCATCCCAACAGGGGTAAAAATTCAGAGCATGCCCCCACATGGAGTATCCTGGGAGAAGTGGCAGACAGATAAGTTGAAAAAAAGTCAGGTTTTTTTCCATGCATTACTGAGTCCATGTGTGAAGATATGCAAATAGAGGAATTGCTTTTCATTGTTCCAACAGCACTGAAACTATTTGCACTGACACAGAGGGAACCAGGTACCACTCATATTGTGGAGACAAAGATATGAGCTTCTTAAGAAACTGTGAATTGTGAGCCAACAACTTTTTGACAAAGTCTTCCCTGTCAAATACCTTTAAAGTATTTTAGGGGACTCCGCTCTGGAAAGAAGAGAGAAACTCACAAGCAGCAAGAGATTTAATAAATGAGAAGGGCAGAACTTGTGCAAGGTAGGTATCTTGAATTCTATATTGCTATAGTACTTTGGGAGGCAGAGGGCAGATATACTGGTTGCAAAAATAGAAAGGGATTTGAGTTGGCTGTGTGAGAACTGACAACCAAAAATGCAGTGGGGGGCAACAGGCCAGCTTATTCCTTTGGTAATACTCCACCCTAGGCAACATCCAACAGGGACAGACAGGCCCTGCTGGGGTCCAGGGTGTGGAGAAACAGCATTTAACCATTTCAGGCAGAAGAGGAAGAGCGAATAGTGACTCTTCATAAAGTTAATGTGGCAATAAAGACATCTACATTTTAAACTTCCAGTTTAAAACCAAGTATCATTGAAACTTTGGACCATGCATTATTTTATCTGTCCTAAAACACTCTAAGGACCTTGAGAAGCTACCTGTCTCTTTAAGATAATTTTGTATCTTTATATATTTCTTTATCTAAGAAAATATGAATTAATATTTAAGGTAAATTAGATGTTGCTTTGGTTTAGTATCTGTGGTATGGCTCCAGCTGTAATGGTTGTGCTGCTCCATTTGCAACAACAACAAAAAAAGAGGGAATTCCTGTTTTAAGGAACATTGCTTTGCAGGAATGTGCACAGAGTTAAGGAATCAACTCTCCTGTGTCCTTCACTAACTCAGCTGCAGAAATGTGTCAAAGCACCCCATGTGAGGCTTACAGAGGTGGCATTTGAACATCAGGTCGTAGTCTTAAGAGATGCCACATCTACACCACCTCAGAGTGATTGATAAAAATGTACTTCAACTAACACATGTTGTACAGTAACTCAGAAACAACATAAATGCTCTGTAGGAAATCTAAGCAGATGGTATGATTGTAAGCAGTCACACCTTTGTGTACTTTCTTTGGGCTGTTTGTGAATCCTTCCACAGTGACTGTGGAGAGTGGGTTCTAAGGAGATCAAGTGTGCTAAAGCCAAAGTGTGCTAAAGCAAAATATGTTTCTCCTAACATCAGAAAAAAATGTCATCACCAAGCTACAAGACCAACTCCTGAAGCCATTCTCTAAATTGTTTTTGACCTTCTGGGTGTATCTGTGTTTTTGTTCCTGGAAATCTCTTGCTTTTTGAACTATTCCTTTCTGCAGGGAGAGCTTTTCACCTTATCTGTTCTTGCCTGGGTACTGTGACATGCTTGCAACTATGAAAAGCAACCCTCTCACCTTTAAATACAGAGACATGGAAGTCTGAAAAAGAGATGCTATTATCCTTTTCCAACACATCACCAAACTTCCTGTGATCATATTTACTGGGTCTGTACACAATTGCTCTTGTTTCTTTTCAGATGCATCAATTTCTACAGCCAGCACAATGCTGATTTAAAAAAGAAACTTCTGCTGGTACATGATCTCATATTCTTTTCATTCTCTGAAGGAGCACATGTTCTCTAACTTGGCAGATGTACACCCACTGCCAGTCTGATTTCTGTCTTTCACCTAAACACTGGAGGTAGCCAGCATCCATGAGGAAAAAGACCAATAGGGATGAAAACAAGGAACAACAGTCTGTCAGTCACAGGGATGTTTTAGGGGACAATGAATCAGAGCACGCTGGCAATGGATGCCATGGGATATGTGCTATTCGGGTGTTATGTCAGTTTCTGCAAACAAAACCAAGCTTTTTTGGATATGTGGCTACTCTGAGTTTCCAGTTTCTCTCCGAAAAAAACTCACTAAGAAATTCCCTGGAATCTGGGCCCCAGATAGGGGTGATGGGGTAGAGAAGAGGAGGGTAAAGAAAGGGGTATAAGGTGCTCACACCAAAGCCATGTGACCAATGCAAAGGTAGTCAGGAAAAAAAGCAGATTTTTATAATAAATAAACCATCCAAGCTGCATTAGTGTTCCAGATATGTACTCAACAAGACCCTCTCCCAACCACAAACCAGCAAGAATGGGACATGAAAACTCGTTCAGACAGCTAATGGCACAGTCTCCTGGAACTGTGGAGAGAGGATTTTCCACTGATTTAAGGCCCACCTTTCTTTGTGTTTCCTAGATATCTGCAAGGACCACGCCCCCCACCCTACCACAAAACCCTTGGGGAGGAGGGCATCCACTGGAGACAAGCCCAGTGGGCTCTCCCCTCTAACAAAAAAAGCTTCCTGATAAATTGTACTTTTGCACAGGTGTGAAAGTAAGCAGGGACTTTCAGAGTCAGGAACAAACGCTACAGCTGCGGTTTTCCCCATCCTCTTACTTCACTCAAAACAAGTCCAAGGACTTGCATTCCTTTGGTAGAAACTACAGACCGTGCTGTGGCCTCCAGACCAGCACAGTGGGTACCAGCATCTTCTACTTTTTCCCTACCTCCCTGAAGCTCACCCAGCTGTACCTGTTGCTGCTCTGAAGCTTTTGCTGTGGGCCATTGCCATTTTTGCAGTATTAGTCATAGCCCTAAAAGTCTCCTGCACAGCCTTAAGACGTAGAGACGTATCAAAAATACCGAGATTCATCCATACTGGGGGAATAAAGGTGGGACCTCTTGGATTAACAATCCTCTGACATTGCCATTCTATTTACACATCAAATAAAAGAAAACAAATTAAAATCAAGTTAAGAGTCTGCCCCAAGGATAACACAAATTACCAACCAAAAAAAAAAAAAGATTAAAAACAAGCAGCAACTTTTATATAAAATTAATAAAAACAAAAGACAAATGAAAAAGAAATTGTCAGTAGCATCTATCGCCTCTCTGCATCTGAACTGCACTTACACAAACTAGTCCATTAGTACAGCAGCTTGCTAGAAATTGACTTTGGTTCAAGCTTAGTTTTAAAAAAATAAAACATAAAAAAATCAAAAACACATAAGAAACGGTGGACGGACATTTGTTAGTTTCCCTGCTTGCAGTTCACTAGTTCTGAAGTTTCAGGGGTAATTGGTTTAAATATCAGTAAAACAGGAAGGTGGAGAGTTAGAGATGAACAGAGCAAAACCATGGTGGTGGGGGGAGACATAAGGGGTTCTGCCACTTGAGTGCAAACACAACTCCCACATGCTCAGGCCACAAACAAAAGCATGTGTAGAGTTTAAAGTTGCTGCCTTCCGGATCTTGGATGAGAAGCTCCAGGATCCCCCTGAATCATCAACAAAATGAACATAGCTGCATCAGCTCATTGTTTGAGGACACTCTGGTGACAAAAGAAAAGGGGGTGGGTGGGAAAAGGACTCTTCTACTACCCTCACTAGCTAAAAGTAATTTAGTTTTATACACATGGCAGAAACCTTTAAATCCATCAGGAATGGAAAGTTTAACGTGAACTGCATTGCAGTGATCCAGTCTTCTCTCTTTAAAAATCTTTTTTTTTTGGTTCAGATACTGGATTGTATATTTAAGAATATACGGATCTAACTTCTGTACAGTTCATTACTCCTTCCTCATCCACAAAAATATCCTTTGCTCCACAGATCAGAATCAACCTTAGAAAGCGAGTTCCAGTGCCAGGCTAGCCCCAGACGCTGGCCAGAGGCGCTGATTGCCGCACTCACCCTGCAAGCAGCCCTGCAGCTCAGAGACCACACGAGATCAGCCCGGGGTGTGCAAAGCCCCACGGTGCCTCTGTTGTGTTGGCATTAACGATGGCACCTTCTGTTCCCATATTCCTGGCTTCTGCCTTCTGCAGCCAGAAGCACTTTCTTTTACTAGGAAGCTCTTCTAAATAGTGTTGGAAGCATCAGAAAAGGAATATTGCTGTGAATGGGGAGAATGTGACCTTGTGAAATCCGGTACCAACTCACCTAGAGGGCATCTAGAACTCTAAATGCTGCTTTACATGCTGCCAATTAGCCTGGGTCATGATGTTTTTAAAATATTTGTGTGTGTTTTTGCACAGTAAAACAAAATCACTGGAACAGAAGAGCCATCATTATTGTCACACAATCCATACTCGGGAGGTCACATCCTGCTCTCTGAAGTAAAAGGAACCAAGCACATGAAGCTAACAGCAGAATTTGGCCGTTTTGTCTAAATATTTGAGAGAAGAATGGCAGTTTGGACCTAATTCCTACCTCTGCTTAAAAAGCAGAGACCAGCCTGGAAGTTTGCACACAATGGTCTCTGCTGCTGCACTGAGCTTCCTGCACAAATGATGAACATAAATTCTTCTGACCCCTACAAGTAGGCATTAGACAAATTCAAGGATGAGGAAACTGTTCAGAACATTTCCAGAAGATTAGGATAGAAAGTCTATTTGTGCTCCATTCTTCCTCTCCACCCCCCCGCCCTCCCCCCATGGTGTGGGAGCTCGCTGAAAATAATCCAGGAGCAAAAGACAAACGCGTCCAAACTATATATATAAAAATAATAATAATAATAATCATAATAATAATAATAGAGATACACCAGTAATACAGGCCTGCCTAAATTGTACCAGTTAAGAAAGGAACCCCCAACATGATTGATACGATTATAAACACCTTGTATGACATAATGGCCTGTACAACAGACCTATAAAATGATAATTAAAAAAGAAAGATATTTAGACCAAAAAAACCAAGAAATCCCCTTCCTATGTTTGAACTGATAACCCACCTTAACTTGTCATTGTGACTGCTGGAAATGATAAGTAGTCCTTTCACTTTTTTTGTGTTTTTGCGGTTTTTAGTTTTTTTGTGGATTTTTTTTTTTTTTTACATTTTTGGTTAGAAAGTTCTCCGATCCATGAAGCGATCCTGAAAAGACAGTGTTTATTATAAAATTAGGCAAATGTCTGTCCCAGCTTTAAATCCTTCTTGTTTTGCTTTTGTTTTTTTTTTCTCCTTTTTTTTTCTTTTTGGTTTTTTTTTGTTTTTTTTAAATATTTTTCCTTCTCTCTCTCTCTTTCTCTCTCTCTCTCTTGTCCCCAGCAACACGGTGAGAGGATGCCCACGGCAGTTTCAGTCCATCGACCGGGCTGGCAGCCGATCCCAGCGCACAGTGACCCAGGCTGCTGGAGCACAGCCCAGCCCGGCTCACTGTGCCTTGGAGGCAGTAGTGGTGGTGGACGTGGCCCCGCTGGCAGAGGCCACTGTGAGGAGAGAGTTCTGGATGGACTCGGCTGAGGTGGAGGTGGCGTGAAGGCTGGCGACTGGTCCAGAGGCCCCTGCGGAGGCTGCAGCTGCAGAGACCAAGCTAACTGGGTTGCTGGTGAGCAGAGAAAGGTTCTGAGGGTTCAGGAACAGAGGGGCAGTGACGATGTTAGGGGTACCTCCAGCATTGGCAAACACCAAGTTTCCAGTTGCATCCAGTGATGTTATTGGAAGAGAGCCACCGGATGCAAGAGCTAAAAATAGGGAAAGTTGAGCAGGGAGGAGATAACATTAGCAGTAAGCAACAATGCAAAATGTACCTAAAAGCAAGGGGTCTCTGCATTTGCCTTTCTCTGATATGTGTGCTCCCTAAATCACTGAGGACAGTTGCCTCATCATAGGCTGTTTTTTTTTTTCCAAAATAACCATGAGACAAGATCTTGCAGATACTAAAATGCATCATACATTTGCTGCTAAACTAATTCCACTGTGCCTTTCTTCAGCTCTTTCAGCACAATATTGGTTATGTTTTCTGCCACAGAGAGCCTGTGCATCCTTGCAGGCAACTTGCACTGGGAAGGGTTGAGATGAGGGTTCATGTGAAATGACAGCTATCACAAGATGGAGAAGGTCATGTAACCTTGAGTGTAACATTTTAAATGTTGACATATAACCAACCACTGTTACAACTTACTCTCACGGGTCTACAGCGTTCAGTCTGCCTTAGATTATGATCTCCTAAATTTATCTGTGACACTTTATGAAATGGTTCTTTCTTGCCACCTAGAAACAAGATTTGTTCAGCTAGTTTAGAGGATATTTGAACACAAAGGTTACCTAGCTCTTTAGACACTTGTACCACCCAGTTTTTACGGATGGCAAACTACGAACTCAGAACAACTCTTGCTGAAGCCAGTGGTAACTTCTGGCTTTCTGCTACTTCCAAAACAAATAAATATTTGCTCTTCTGAATGTGGATTTATGTATTTCAAGTTCTACATAAGGATTTTAGGAGGCAGGATGTTTGTTGAAGGTTCTTTTCAAATACATATGAAGACAAGAATTCAGGGTCAAGACTTGCTCAGAACTGCCCTTCCAAGAGACCTCAGAATGGTGCAAGTCTGCTCAAGCAGACTATAGAAGAGCTATAAAAAGCAAATCTCTAGCCTGCTAGAGATACAGGCCAATGAGGCAAGGACAACAAAATAAATTCCACATTATATTCAGTATCTTAAATGCCTCCTTTAAATCATACGCAGTTCTGATTCCCTATCTGAAGTTGTACCTGCTCTTATCTCTGTGACCCACAAAATGTATTTGCACATTTAATTTTGTAAAGCCTTTACTCCTACACAATTTATGCTCAGTGCTGAGGAGTCAGTGCTCTCTGGCAGACAAAACCAGAGCACATAAACCGAAGTTGTGTGACAGAGATGCATTTAAAGGAACACTACTGACCTTGAATAGTTGCCAGTGTACTGTTGCTCATCAGGGCCGGGCTGAGAGCACCACCTAATGTCCCTGGATTGAGACTGAGTAAGGCACCTCTGCAGCAAGATCATGGAAGAAGTGGAAAAGAGTGTTACTTTTAAGAAAAGGTTGTCACTGTTCAAAAGTACACCATCATATATTGAAAAAAGAGAGAAGGACAAGGAGAGAGGGAACACCAGAGATTAAGGGCTACTTTTCAATTATTTTACTTTTAACTCCATGAGGGGTTCATGACATGCCCAAAGTACAAGCACTATAAATATGTGACTTGCATTGATTGTTGGTGTAAAATATTCTTGTAAAGTATTTTGGGAAAACTGTTAATTGTTAGAGAACTATCATCCTCTCCCAAATGCGGATAAGAAATATGTAAATCAAGTGGAATGTTTAAGAAATGTTTTTAAGAAATGTTTCTAAAACTGTAACTTCAACAACACATCATTTTGCATCTTTGAGAACTTCTTGTTCATGATGGAGAAATGAATACAGAGGTGTGAAGTGGGTCTAGGCTGTCTCTCCATTTTACAATTAATTGGACAGATTCTATGATTCAGTGGTAAGTTGCAGTTTTTAAGTCAAGCTCTGCAGTGGCATGAATGATTTATCAAACAACAACATCACTGCAACACAGCTTTTTCACCTTTAAAAAGAACACAGTATTTGTGTACTGTGATGGGAATGGTCAATTGCAATCTATGAGTAAACCTTCAGAACCTGAGATAAATGACAGTGATACACAAAAGCAATTTATCCCAAGAATTTTCCTTCACTTTTCTCTCACATCACCTAAAAGAGTGTGCAAAATTGATCCTTACCCAGCTGCAAACTGCGAGGATGCCATCAAGCCTGGGTTTAGTCCTGCTGCAGCAGCCATGGCAGCAAGACTTGCATTTGCAGGCAACTGTGCAGCTCCTTGTAACGCGGCCGCTGCCGCCGTTTGCAACCCTGATGCCGTTACCATCACCTGGCTGGTCCCGAGAGGGGAGGACAAGGGAGTGGAGGTTGTCTGTGTTGTGCTGGTCTCACTGGCACTGGATGCCTCTGAAGCGGAGGCTGAGGCAGAAGGGGAAGGACTCGGGGAGGGTGATGTCACTGCTGAAGAAGCTGGAGGTGCTGTTGAAATCACTGTTGCCGTGTTGTTGGAGGTGGTTTCTGTTGTGCCTGGAAGAATGGTTCTGGTCAGATCAGTACAAAACACGGATACCAGACAACAGAAACCCCTGCCCACCTGATCTCAACTGCGGGTCCAGCTGAAAGGGACACAAGCACACATTTCCGTAGTACCAAGAAGCACCAAGAGTTCAAATGAAAAAATGAAATGACACTTCCCAATGGGAGGCTGAGGAGCTCTAGAAGCCAGGAAAGAAATACAGTATATTTTGTTTCAGCACAATCTATGATTTTATTCCTGGAAAAGTCAACTCAGTGCTCACAAAAACTGAAGCTTCCTAGTGCAGCAACAAGGAACAATGACAATAATGTCCTGGGATACCAGTGACCAATAGTCAATGACTCTTTAAAGAATTCAAAAGGGACAAACGGTAGGGGTTGATGTGGTGGCAGCAGAGATCAGCCCTTACCTGTGACTGACAGACTGGTGACAGCAGGACTGGCCAGAGGGAGCACGGGGTTGACAGTCAGGGTTGTAGCTGCACTGCTAGTCACAAGGCTTGGCGTGGTTGCCACCTGGAGGTCAAAAACGAATAAAACTGCTCAGCTGCTCAAAGATGGAATTACACACTAGACCTGGATTTCCTTCTTTTCACCCTCAGCTGAGGAAGTTATCAGCAAAAACACTGCATATAAACTAATTTTTTTTGTAATTTGGTGACTTTATCATTCAATGAAACCACCACAGCATCTTCTCTAATTACCAGCAATATCTTTATTCCTAATATTTCAGTACTTGAAAGGAGATACACCCCTATCCATATTGTCTCAGGACTGCAAGTTAGCCCTCTCTGCCACCCCAAAAAGAAAGCACCTTCTTTTAATACAGACACTCTTACAGAAAGAGCTACAAAATATATTATTTCTACCTTTTTTTTTCTTGTTTAAACATCTTTTCAGCTCCAAATCTCTTTCTCCGACAGAATTATGTAAATGCCCCAGCATTAACAAAGGTATTTAGAGTAATGTGTTTATATGGAGAAGCAGAATAGCATTTCACTTTTATTCAACCAAACTATAAACTTTACTTTGATAAGCTTCCTTGTGCCAGAGGAAGGATCTCTGAATTTTAAAACATACAAATGGAATGCTCAATTGTGGATGGCTTATTACAAGAAAGCTACAATAAACTGAAGACATTACAGATAAACACCAAAGATTTAAGGCTGGAGAAACTAGCTTATGAGGAAAAATGAAATATAAGGAAAAGACTTTTTATGGACAAGAAATGGTGTCCAACAGTAATATTTGAAGGCTGTTATACATCAATGAGAGAAATGAATCCTTTAGAATTGCTCAAGAGAACATAGCCAAGGATATAGGCTAAACATTCCTCCTTTCCACTCTCTTACCTTAAGTCCATTATCAGAGAAATATCTCTCATGCCTCTTAGAGGGAGTCAAATGCTTCACGCATTTTAAACAAGACTGGGGCAACTGGGACAGATCTGAAAGCTTTCTGCCCATCTCAAATACTGTATGAAATTACGAGGAGCTGGATGCACAGTACACCTCCCACTAATGCAGCCCAGCCACTGCATCTGTCATCTGTCCAGCAAGCAGTTAAGGCCAAGGTCACCATCCCTATTTCAGGGCAGAGAATGACCTGGAATTAATACAGCTCACCCCCGTGGTTACAGTGAGTGACTCCAGCCAATGCCAAAGGAGGCTGCCCCCCAAAGGAGCCTTCCCCTCCAATCCTGCTGCAGAGCCCTCGCCCTCGTGCAGCCAGGCTGCAAGTCACACTGGTTATCTAACCATACTGAAAATTCATCACTGTTCCTCACATGGCTAATTTGCAGTCAAACTACTAAAGTAAGCCCAAGCATCCTATGGACACAATCTCCAGAGCTGACACAAGGAATCAACAAAGCACACAGTCAGTGAAGGCTGGTGGGAGCAGGGCTGGAACATCCATTTGAGTAGCAGCACAGTCTTAAGAGAAGCTTAAAATCAGTGAAAACACTAGTGAAACTTCACTGATGAAAGGGAGACTGTTGTTAACACCTCAATTTCTTACAATGGCAGGCTATAGCAACAGGAAAATTTCCCTAGGAAAGCTCCTTTAAGTTGCAGTCTGAGGGAACTTGCACAGTTACTTAAACGTACTACCATAAATCTCACTATATTCTGCTTTGGTAGCAAGGCATGCAACCTTGCTTTGCAACTGGGGAAAAAAAACCAAAAACACCCAAACCAAAACAACAATAATAATAAAAAAGACTAAGTACACTTAAAACAGCCCTTCCCCTGAAACAAAAGGTTGCATGCACACACCCTGAGACAAGGATGAGGGGAGAGAATAACACGTCACCAAAATTAATGGTTTAATGAAGTACTGGAAGATATTAGCTACTACGGTGATGAGGGTGGAATAAATACTACAAAAAGACAGCTACAGGCTACATAAATTCCACCACATTCCTATTAGCATAGCTACTATGAAATCTAATAGCTACTGTTTCTATTTATGAAAACAGACCTCCATGGACATTGGTAGCAAAGGTGCTGAAGGAACCTTGATGCATGTGTTTTGTTACTCTTATTTTCATGAAGTTTGTGTTTACCTGAGGTAAATACAAGTGTGGGAAAATAATTACATGAGTATTAGCTAAATTGTTCTTCTGTTCCATGCCTTTCTTTTATATAAATAATTTCTGACTAGAAGTAACAACAATGGTATCATTGGATTTTTGTGACCTAAGGTTCCAAATGATACAGAATCAAAGGATGGGTAAGACTGGAATGGACCACAGTGGGTCCTTTGGTCCAATCTCCCTGCAGGGTCAGTCCTAGAGCACATGGCACAGAATTGAGTCCAGATGGTTCTTGAGATCTCCAGTAAGGGAGACTCCACAGCCTCTCTGGGCAACCTGCTCCAGTGCATGATACATTTTACTGCTGCTCATTTACTGACCAGAGCTGCTAAAATAAAGAGGTGGGGGAAGAGAGCTATTAAGCACTTAAAAAAATTACTACTATTTTATTTAAAAATTTGGGTAAAAGAAGGAAAGTCCAGATATAAACTGGAGGTATTACCTGAAGTAAGTTCAAAGCAATAACCCAAAGTGCAAATTTGGTAGTCAGAATATTTGTTCATGAGCTGACTGCATAAAACACCCTCATGAAGGCCTAACTAGTGCCTGATCTGTAAGCATTATCTCTCTTTAACGGTATCCAGGTGAAACACTCAAAATGCTAGTAAAATATAAATATGTAAGAACAACTCTGCTGTACAAAGAAGGTGCAGCCTTGTAGCTTCCACAGTGAGCACAGCAGAACTACCTTTGCAGGTGATCTTTGCCAACACAGCTCTTGACTCTTACCAGTGAGGTTGGACAAGGGAAAATTGCTTTGATGGGCGAGCTGCTGGTTCCACCACTGCTGGGTGGGTTGATCCTTTTCTCCTTCTGGCGCCGGTTACAGAACCAAACGCGGATCACCTCCTTCTCCATGTTTAGCTGGTCAGCTATCAGGGCGATCTCATCCGAGGTAGGCTTTTGGTTCTGACAAAACAAAATGGTATTTGAAAAGCTCTGAAACCACCTCCTGAAGTTTTGCATCATAGCTTCTTCTCCAGTAGGCAGAAATCTGAATTGGTGATTTAGATCCAGAATCTGGTCAGTGGTATCATAGAGACAAACCACAGTAGACACTTCTGCCCTCCAGCTAAAAACCTCAAATTATATGTGCTTAGACTATTGCCTCATTTATCTATCCTCATGAAGGGTAGTGTTTAAACCTATGTTTGAGTACACTGGAATACAAAATCACAAAGTCAGTAAACTGCAAGAACCAGTGAGGTTCTGAGGTTTTTCTGAGGGGGGGTGTGTTCGTTTTTAAACATCAACATTGTTGATGCACGTTTCTTGGCACGGCTTTTGTATTCCCCTTGTTTAGTACTAGCAGCTTCCTAAATAGCACAGCAATGGGTTCACTCTAACACATATAATTGTTAAGTGAAGTTTCTCCATTTCTTCATAGGCTGAGCACAGCACCAGGACCACTGACCTCCAGGAAACTCTTCTCTAAGGCCACACGTATGTTGGTCTCTATGCTGGTGCGTTTCTTCCTCCTACGGTTCAAGCCTTCGATCCCTTGCCCTGGAGAATTCAGGGCACTTGGGCTGGAGAGAGTTGAATCAGATGAGAGGTTTTCTGAAAAAGAAGAAAGTAATACAAATCAGGAGATTTCATCTGAATGCAGTGCAGTCTAATGCAAGTGTTCTTCACCTGTGCAAGGTATGTTAAAACCTGTTCTGCATCTATTCCAAATACACAGAGGTTTATGAAGATCACACACATTAATTACTGTATTTACAGATTACAACATATACCTGAAAAAAAGCTACAAATAAGCCCATGAGATGCCCTCTGCTCCTGTATGCTACCACAGTATCCCTTTTATAATACCTATACAGAGTTTGTCTCCCTTATCTCATTCTACTCCCCACTGACTCACTGCAAGCCCCAGTTTAAAGTAAAAAGGAGTACTTGATATCCATAAGCCATAGCTGAAAGTCACAGGCAGTTATGAAAAAAAATCTGAGCAGCCTGAAATTTCTTTTACCCACTCTACAAACACTCGAGGAAGAGAAGTTCATAACCGGCTCCACAGTGTTCAGTCTCTTCTCTCTGGATATCTTAGCAGATACTCAGTGCTACCAACCACTCTACGCAGCGAGCAGCTCCCCTTCCTGAACTTCACCAGGGCTCTTAACCCCTAATCCTGTCTTTCTGGCTTCACAGAGGAGCAAAGAGAGAACATTTAACCCCACTTTGCAGCACGAAGAGCAATCTAACCAAATGGCAAGCTTCAGCAGGGAATTTAAACAAAATGATTAATTGTGGCTGGAGTTCCTTCATGCATTGGAGTTTGTGGGTGATAAGCAGGTGTCGAAGTTCACAATGCCCACCATTATTCTGATAGATACAAATGGGCAAGTATTTTCTAGATTTTTTTTTTAATAGCAATGGCACCTGTAAATATGTGGAAACCCTTCATCATACTGAAAACTCCACTGAGAACCATCTGAGTTCCATGGCAATAAATTCTAGAGCCAAAGACAATGGTTCCCCACTTGGAGGATGTGAAGAATCCTGACACTGCTCACAGTCCTCAAATTTACAGAGACAAGTATTTCTTCAGGCTAGCAGGAAAAAAAACCCCTATGACACTCCTTGCAGCACTGGATCCATCCCATGTTGCTGGAAGGTTTGGGGACAACTGTCCTGTGGACCTGAGCACTCAGTGTGGAGGTTTTCTGTCACAGACCGACAACACCTAATGATAATCCCTGTGAGCACGACAGAATGGCACTTCCTTTTCTCAATGCAGGACAAATTTTCAACATTGCATGAAATTACTTTCAAAATTTCAGAGAATGCTGCAGGCACCAGCATAAAGCTCTCTTCATTTTTGTAAAAATAGGAATGCACCATCCCTGCCATCTGTTTAACATATCCATCCGTTTTATACTATGTACAATTGCATACTTGGAAGAAAAAGCTGGCAGCACTCTCAAACACTCTCTCTCCTAACACCTAGCACCACCACACAAGCTCATTTTGCTGGTGGGAAATAAAAAAAAAGAACACTACCAACATTGGCATAGTGAATAATTTGTATCCCAGAAAAAAAAATTAATATGGGAGTGAAAAAGCAAAACCTAACCCACAAAAAACTCTTCCTACAGGGAAAAAGATTATTTATCTGAACCCTTGGAGAGACATAAAAGGAATGCACACAGGGGTATGGAAGGACATGGATGCAATAAGCTTTGCCTACTGAAACAACAAATCATGCAACCCTCTCTCTACTACACATCTGAAAAAGAAAGCTAGAAGAGGATTAGAAGTTATACGCATTAACATACACGAAGGAGGAAAACCATGACACATTGTACCTCATCCCATGCAATTGTTCAGCTGTCTAGAGAACACATTTCTGAAAGTTCATACTGGAACTACTTTGGATGCACATAGGCACATGGAAAGGGAACTATGGACCCTTATTGCTACACTCTCATTTGTGCCAAGCTACAAAGGCTGGTAGCTTCATAAAACCATAAAGGCACAAATGAAGCAGCTTTTCAGAATCCTACTGATTTTGGTGGGCTGGTGAAGAAATACACAGACTCATTCACCTGCATCATTGAGCCACTTTTCCAGAAGTGGCTTTAACTTGCACATGTTCTTAAAGCTGAGGTTCAAGGCTTCAAAGCGAGAGATGGTAGTTTGGCTGAAGTCATTTCCATAGAGTTTGCCCATAGCGAGCCCAACATCACCCTGGACAAAGAAAGAGAAAAAAGGGATTCACTGACACAGGCACTTCCAAAGCAAGGAATCCTGTCACATTCTGGTGTTCTCTTAGTGACTCCACTGCTGCATGGGATTTCAGTTTCACAGAGGCTTTCTCAGCACTACCAAGATTCATGCTAAAGCAATAATCATAAAGGAATGTCAAACCTCAGTCAGTTTAACCTTGCAACTCTTTCCACGAAATCCCTGATGCTTTGTCTTCTTAGCATTATGACTGAGCAGCACATTCTACTAAATATTAACTCGCAATTTTTTCTTAGTTCTTTAAAATAAGTAAAGGCCAAGCTCTCTTTAGGAACAGATTTAAGTTTTTCTGCATATTTCACACCAAAGAAGGAAAGTTCAAATAAGCAGAAATGCAATGAATTCACTTTCCCAAATTTGTAGAAAATACTCAAGACAAGATGTCTGCAAACATACATCACATTTAAATAGATGCAGAAATGTTCTTATCTGAACTGGTTCAAACCAAATTTCCTCCCAACAGATACAAATTTCAAAGCAGACAAGAAGCTGAACCATTTCAAGTAATGATTAACTGCAGTCTTGACTATCATTACCCATCTGCCAGAAAGCTATCCATGAGATTTACAGGCAGATTATAATCTCTTTACATCTGTTATTGCTTTTTAAACTCAGTTTTAGCTAGCTATTCTGCTAGCAGACATTCTGCTTATCCTAATGTTTATGTATATATTATATAGCTATGTAAGTATACACTTGAAAAGTGGTGTTTAAAAAAAATTAATCCATTCTTGATTGTGGCCATTAAAAACATCTTAATATTTAAAGCTGGAAGGTCCTGCCCTTTGAAAAAAAAATGCACACATATTTCAAGTATACTATTTGTTCTAAAGTAGCTTTATTTAGATTTTTATTTTTTTCAGCACAAAACAAAGTATGAGAAGTCTGGAAGAAGAGGCTGAAAAGCTGGAGCACAGTTAGCGGAGTTTAATTGCGAACGGGTTAGTTGGATTGGGCATAAAGCTCGCCCCTCTCTGAGGCCAGCTCCACAACCACAGCTGGGTATGAGTACACTGACAGCATGCAGAGTGGCCACACACAAGCCAGGAAGAAAACAATCTTTGGGAAGCTTAGTAAATTGTGCAGGTTGAGCAAAGAAAACAATTTCCTTCCTAGAAGAGGACCAGAACAATTGGTTTGTGTGCCCTTCAATCAGAGGAAACACGTGGGAACTCACATTTATGCCTCATATGCCAGGATTCTGTGCATTTTAAAACTCATAAATCATTTCAAGAGGAGTAACGTGGATGCTCTTCTGGGTTTATGAAGAAGAAAACCTGGCTATGTAAACCATTTTAGAGATAAGTTGATTTATGTCTTGGCAGGAAAGAGTTATGAAATTTGCTCCAGTCCCCCGACTAAATTTAATTCTGGATTTATGTTGTTCTTACAAACATTTGCCATCTGATTTAAAATGAATAGTTAACCATTTCTTTGACAATGCCAAAAGGTGGCAGCATTTCAGCTGTAGGCAAAGGAATTTACATATTGGGATGAGAATTCTATATATTGGGATGGCCAACAGATAGGATGGAACACAGTATAAAGGCACTGTATACACATCTGATCTACTCTGCAGGTTGACTGAAGCTCTGGTAATGAACTGAAACTGATTATAAGGTGCATCATTGTTGTGTGTACTGGTCTGTTAAGAAGCTCAGATGATCTAGCAGAGGCAATACCTTTCACAGAATAAAAATAACACTGTCTAAAATGTTCACTCACGTCGCTTGAATCTGTACTGAGTAATTAGTCCCATGCCTGCAATGATGCTAAGGTACAGTTTGCTCATTGTGTCCCTGCGTGTCAAACATAGAGGTATTTTTAAGGCAAACAAACAAAGGGATTTAAATGCAACATCCACATTTCAGGGTGGGAGAAGAGGCAGAACTGCTGAAATTCAAAACCTGTTTTATTGTTCACACAACAGAATGTAGTAAGTGATTAGTTTGCAATGCAAACTAAATCTTACAATTATTTTTGAAAGGCAGGGGTGGGGTGAGTCTGAAAAAGCTTACAGTACTGCTGGAAATAAATTTCTTTTATCCTCTGAAAGGCAGTCTATTTATCCAACTATAGGAAACCAAAGTAATCAGGGTCTCTAATTATCATCCAATTATGCAATTAGGTTAAAGTTATTAGAGCAGACTAATTACACACATACAAACTCAGAGTAGGATAGGAATGACCAAATGTAATTTTATCACATTCTCAAGATTCCCCTTTTTTAATCTGAAAAGCAAATACTGAAATGTAAGCCTGAGCAGTTGTGTTCAATTTTTCCTCACCATGAAAATTCATAACCGGGTCAATAAAGAAAGGTTAACACATAGCTTAAAAAGTCTAGTTGAGCTTTTATAATCATCTCACAGCAGGGCAGATTAAACATAACAATGAGAGATCTACACGAACCTCCTCTGTCAGGCTATAGGGAAGCTATTGTATTTTACTCTATTCTATGCTGCTCTATTCGAGCTTTTGTGTGTGTCCATCACTTGTATTTCTGTGCCTCCCTCTAGTGGAAAGACGGGAGGGAAGGAGACACACGTGCCAGCAAAATGCATTTAATTTGACTAAGAACATTCTGTTCTTGATTTATAATTAAGATGCTGCCAGGAACTTTCATTACGAACTTTGATTTTCAATTTAGGACTTTGCCAGAAAGATAGATCTGACTTCAGCACATACTTTCAGCTAGAGCAGATTTACTTATTCTATTCCATCACATATGTTGGACTGACTGCTCTGAGCTTGGACTTTTAAATACTTTGATTTTTGCAGGCTCTTTCTTCTAGTAAAAACATGCGTACACTTAACTACAGACTCTTGCCAAAACTAATTGTTTACCTGGGGAGATACTTAAATTTTGCAGGGGAAAAAATTATATTAATAAGAAAGGACTCTTGGAACTAAGTTCCTTTCAACAGAATAATGGAACATATAAATGTACTTTGTACTTTTAATTGTGGTCTTCATTCAATCACCTTCACTATGTTCAAGATTACTTTTCTTCTGCTCTAAGGGTATTTCTGGGCTTTTAAACAAACCAAAACAAACCACAACTCCAGTTCACCCTTGTAAGGAGAAAACTTCAAAGGTGACAGTCCTTTCAGGTTTTGTTTAGGAACCTTAGCAAAAGCATTAAATACGGAAATCATTGATGTTTAATAGGAAAATACGCTTGAGAGATAAAAACCCTTTGACATCCAAAGCAACTGCACAGATGTGATACACTTTTTAAACACATAGAGCAGTTAATTGTACTGTATGATTTTTGGAACTTTGTACTTCTGAAGGCAGCTTTAAAGTGCTTTGTCCCATTCATGTCACATCCCATAGAATGAATAGTGCACATGCAACGACATCTGGAGCTGGTAAATGCACGTTTCCCCTGCTGGGAAAATGGCTATGCTTTAAAACCAACAGGGAAGTAAGATGGATGTATGGCTTTTTCTGTTATTTCTTAGAAATCCCCCACATAAAGGCCAGAGCATAACCCTATTTAAGCAGGTTCTCCTAGGAAATGATGGAATTGTAGTCTCCCCCCAGACTTGAAAGATGAGACCTCAGGTCCCACACTGGCAGGCACTAAGGTTCGCAGTCTCACCTGAGTGAATCCAAGTTTGATCCGTCTTTGTTTGAAAGTCTTGGCAAACTGCTCAAGCTCCTCAAGGTCACTGGGCTCCTCCAAGCTGGGAGTGTCGATTCGCTTTGGTGTTGACTGGCTCTGTGGAAGTGGCTGAATGGGGGTCGCTGCTATTGTGCGTGTTGGGGTTGCTGGCTATTGAGACAGCAAGGAAAGGATGAAAATCAGACTTAAGAGGGTAATCAACAGAAATTAAATTCCTAAAAGGTACATGATCTTCTTGTGAGAGAGGTCAGTGGATTGGACATTTCCTGAAATCTGGAAGTTCCTCCAATCTATTAACATTCCTCTCCAGAACAAGCAAACACAATCCAGAAAACTACAATAGTATGGCAGGCTTTTAACAGTTCTGTCATAACTGGTTTAAGAAAAGTAAGAGATGTTCAATGGTAACCAACAACTTTCACTTGCTGCAGAAGTTGCTCAAAGAAAGGCTGAACACACTCTACTCAATATAATTCTATCACTTGTAGACACCTTGGCATTCATCCCTTTTAGAAAAACTTAAAATTGAATCCACTGGTCTTGTGAGGTGGCAGATTGTCATCAGCCAAAAAGATTCAAATCTCCTATTTAATCCTGGAAGAGTGAGCATGTACAGATGCAGCAGACATGGCAAGTTTCCTCCAATGCCATCTCTCATGACTGACTCAACTGTTCAGGAAGAAAAGACTAGATTCACCTCTAACCCTTCTGTCGACAGTTGCAACAATAAAATGAACATACTGGTGACACAAGAAATTAAGCAAAGGCAATCGGCAGAAAATTATTCATTTTAGGTCACACTTTTCTTCTATATAAAGGGCAATTTTCTAGGAAGATTCACTATTCCTGAACACTGGCATACTAAAGCATTTTGCAATGCAACTACAATAAATATTTGAAAAAAAAGTTAGCATCTTGGAAAACGTACCAGGTGAACAAAATATATTTAGATCTGGTATTGCACAGTTCAGGCTTTACGTGCAACAAGAGCACTGGAAGCATGTTTTGAGTGCATAGCTCTACCTCCTTACATGCCATGATCAGCTGAGATGCAGAGACAAATCATCTGCTCCAGTTAAATTCTAGTCAGTTTAGCTGTGGCTCTTCAGTAAAGGTGATTTCATGCCCCTGTGTTCTATGCCCAGTTCTGAAACTCTGGACTCCTACAGGGCAAACAAGAACAGCCTCAAGTCCAGGCAGCACTCGAGTATTATGCAAAGTCTATGCAAAGGCTCAGAAAAGGCTCTTCTAAAAGAAATGGCCTACATATAGCTCAGTCTTTACATAACTCCTTATGTTGTTTTCCTCCTGGGTTAGTGCAGTGTTTTGAAGTGCACAGCAGATGGTAGAGGGAGGTCACAATCTATAATTCCATTACTTGAGAAATAATGTAATTATATATGATCTTTCTAGGATTGCAGATACATGTGTCACACTTAAAGGTTTTTAATATTTTTAAATTTACATTAATCATAGTGGGTAATTACTGCAATATGTCTTCACTGGTTTCACCTTCTTTACATAATTTATACTTTCTTAGTAGTTTTAATTTTTTTTTTAAATGCAAGAATAATCTTTTGTTGGGAATCATGCTGCTAGCTGAGGTATGAACTAGAGGTGAGACAAATTCCATTTTCCACACGGTGCATGAAAAATACTAGAGGTGGTATAATAGAAAATGTAGTTTTCTAAGACTCTGATAGACTCAGGCACCTTATTGCAGACTAGAAAATTCTTGTATGTAACCGAGGTGGCAGGAAGATACTGTGTGATATTACATGGTATTTGAGAAACAGCATGCAGTCATGAAACTAAACTGCACAGTAAAACCCAGAGCCAAGCACAACTAAATCTGCAGGCACATGCAACCTTAAAATTGCTTTTCTTGTAGTCTGAAAACTTAATCACAGAGCTCTAATATTTTAATATACATCTATCAGAATATTCGAATATTTCATTTCTAACAATCTCTTCAGTTTCACAGATGGTAACTGGTAAGACTGGCAATGACTTAGCAGTGATTGCAAAATAACTACACTAAAATAAAGATAGATTACTACTGTAATCTTCAGAAAGAGGCTTGTCAGTAATGCCCTTTTGGAGCTTTTGAGGGAGCTCACACCTTGCTCCTCTGAATTTCTAAGAAAATCTTATAGGAAATGAAATGATGCTCTAGTGCCATTAACTCAAGGTATCAATCATGGAAATTTCCAGCTAAAAACCCACTTTAGAACATTAAAGCCTGGAAAGAGGCACATTGGGGTGAGAGCTACAAACCTGAACTATCTAGAAACACAAATTCACTATTATAGCTACAACATCTATTCAGGTAACTAATACAAAGGGTGCATTCACTTGCCATAGTTTAAATCCCCTCAAAGCAAGTCATGAAGTGTAGGAAAAAGCCTGACCTGCGAGGCAAGGGTGATGCTTGGCTGAGACTGCAGGAGGTTGGCTTGGCTTTGCTGAGGTAGTTGCGTTAAGAGATTCTGCGCTTGCAGGAGACCTGGAGAGAGAAAAGTGTGTGTTTGGTTTGTCACTCAAGAACACTAAAACATGAAATTAGGTAAAACAAGGCGCTTCCCAAGTGATGGAAAGTTAAAAAAAAAAACGGACATGTGAGCTTTCCTTTCATCCTTGCACAGGTATCTTCAGACTTTGGAGTTTTCAGCCCAAAATCCCCTTGCATTTCCCTGAAGTGGAAGTGGTGACAGAAAGGTAAGAGGGAGAAGCGTGTGTAAGTCTCCTCTGCAGAAAGAGCTGGTAATGATCTAGGTCATCCCAGTTCTGTGTGCAGGAATCATTTACTGCCCCTTTCAGCATGCAGAGTTTGGATACATCTCTTCTGGTAACCAAGAGCTGACCAAGAATTGTGGAGCTATATAAAAATACTGAGCACTAATGAGATCAAATTCAACAACTGAATACTAATCAAAACCACAAATTTGGCTTCTTGATCACCCTCTTTCCTCTCCAAACCACCCTATGCCAGCTGCCTAACAAGAAGGAAGCTTTCTGCCAGACTTAAGCAGACCACACCAGAAGATACAACAAGCCTAGATAACTCCCTCCTATGTCAAATAAAATAGGAATCTTTTGGAAAAGTAATTGGAATCAAAGTTTAGGTAAGATACTGAACATTGCTAAACTTTAACAAATAAACACTACACTGAACATAGGAAAACCATGCTACTATGAAAAGGTGATAACATCAAAGAACAGTTACTGATAGAACCAATATGTATAATATGCTGTCAATCTAAGAAAACATTCCCTTACAGTCCTCTATTTTTACAGTTTATTAAATCTCTGAGGAAGTTGACATACATGCCTGCACCTAAATATTTTAACTAGAAACTATCGAATTTTTTTTAGTTTCTAATGCAAAAATGTATCCATTTTTAAGGGACAGAATCTTGACAAAAATATACCTACAGTTAGTCAAATCCCTCGATTTTAGTGTGAAAAATGTTAACTGTTATTTTTTAGGTACCTCCTAGCTACAACTATCAATTTCCACTATAATAATTAAGAACCCAACTAATTAAACTTACACTTCAATATACTTAGTCCCTAAAACCCGGGGGGGAAAATAGATGGATGGACTGCTATGCCACCATCAACTATGTACCACTTAAATTCAACATCATCAGCTGCCTGATCTACCTCTTAGCACAACAAAGGCAGGGAAAACAGATTTTAGGACTTGATAAATACTGAGTGAAGAACTGGACCTTTTATGTGAGGTTAAGGCCATAAGATACATAGAAAGAGGCATTACCATGGGTAAGAAGGAGAAAACATATCCTCAGTAATGGATACACAAGCACAGAAGAACTATCATCTAACAGCAATACTTGATTTTTGTTTAACGAAGAGCTGAATATGTATTTTAAATAGAATGTGTTGCTATCAAGATGCTCAGGACTTACAGAATACAGTCAGCTGCTTATGTAATACAATAGCACAGCACAGACAACGATGTAAGTTTGCTTTGCATCACATAATCGTGTTCCAGCTGTGTTTTTGAAAAGCCACAGTGAGGGAACAGAACTGCTCAAGGAACTTCCGAAATAGCCACCTACTACAGCTACACATTGCTTTTTACAATGCAAATATTTGTTCACTTGAAAGATTATTTTAGCTGCCCAAATCTAAATATTAAATACTAAACAGTCACCTCTAAGTGCAGAGTTTTTGACCTTAATTCAATGATAGTGGATTGTAAACTAACAGCTTGAAAGAGGCAAACCCATCATACTGTCACTACAGAGTGGCTGTAAACAAACAAATAAAAACCAGGCAGCTGACAGTGATGACATTTGAGTTTTAGTCCACTGGTAACACCATCAATTACAAGTTACTGAGTTGTCTTATGACTGCAATCAGAGTAATTAGGACTGGCCTTTTGTGACTTTCTCTCCCCAGAGAAATCCCAGAGGACATTTTTCTGGCATTAACAATTTTGCTAAAGAACACAAGATGACTACACTCTTCCTAATTTTATTCTCACTCACATGGCCGGAAGTAATTATCAGGGAATTATCAGTAGAAAATAATCTGAACATGTTTAATCCACTCTGGTTTTACATAATTTTATCCTATGTAAGAGGTGCTGACACAAGGTGTCACAGGCAGAAACTGGAGACAGAACAAGTCAATTCAACCTGCAGCTGACTGAAGCAATGATCAGGGGAGGGGGAAAGCAGCTGGACCGTTTTGGCAATGTCTCTCCCCCTGATCACAGCCTTTTCAGGCAGCTGCCATGCACACACTTTGGGGGCTCCTTGGCTCTCACAGGTGGGCAGCTGCAGTTGTGCTCCTTTAAGACATAACTTGAACCAGTCTAAGCTTCTCCTTCATTCCTTTTCTGAGAAGAAATGCTGAGGTGCAAAGTAACTTCAGTGACTTAACTCACAGAGCACATAGCACTGCCTTTTTTAAGTAAACACGTCTTTTAGGCACCTGCTGACATCCTGGCATTTCAAACACTGCTGTTTCCCTAAAGACTCATACTGGCACCAACACTGCTTAACATCTTTATTACCAAGAAGGCTGATGGGACAAAATATATTCTCAGCAGGTCTGTGGACAATACCAAAACTGGGGAAGTGGTCACAGCCCAGAATCCAGGGTCTATACCAGCTAGACAAAGGAAACCTCATGAAGAACAATGCAGGAAAATACAATGTCCTGCGTAGGGGCTGGAATAACCCTGTGCAGCAATATAGGGTGGGCACTGGCTGGCTGGAATGCAATCTCACAGCAAAAAGTCCTGGAGTTCCTGGAGGACAATCTGGTGAACATGAACTGGCAGTGTGCTCCTTCAAGACAGCCAGCCAAATCCTGGGCTGTACTCACAGGAGTGCAGCCAGCAGGTCAAGGGTTGTGCTTCTCCCCTTTCATCTGGCACCTGTGACACCACAGCTTGAATCCTGCTGTCAGCCTTGGGTTTCCCAGTACAAGGCACAAGGCCATCCTGGATTTTGAACATCCAAGGCTCACCAGGGTGGCTAACAGGCTGGAACAAGTAAGCAAGCTGGTTTTTTTAGCCTAATGAGAAGACTAAGGTGAGATCCTACTGCTTTCTTCAAAGACAGAAATGGACACTGCTCGAGGGCACACTGTAATGAGATGCAATGGATATTGGAACATGGAAAACTCCAACTAGATATAGGAAAACAAATTTTTTTTAATATAATGACAGCAGTCAACTCTTGGAGCAGGTACTTGAAAATGCTGCAGAAACTCCATTCTTGGACATGTTCAATTCAACAGGCTCAGGCACTGAATAGCTGCTGTAATTGGACCTGCTTTGAACAAATCTACCTGGTCTCTAGAGGTCCCTTCCAACTCACATGATTTTTTTGAACCTATAAAAGCTGCTATTGTACCTGTATACTTTACAGAGGTCGTATTCCTAACCCTCTGCTCTGGGTTTTAAGAGTCTAGTGGTATTATTGCATTAAATATGGCACACAAATCACCTATGTGGCACTCTAAAAGAATGACTGCATGGAGACAGATAAGGATCTATGCATAAGTATGATAGTTTAGAGTATTTTTTAAATGGTTATAGTAAATAGATCTATTGTCATTCAGGATTTCTCCTGTAATGTCTAAGAGTAGCATGAATAATGGTCCAAGCCAAAAAACCTCTTCCTGCCAGCCAAGAGTCCCCTAGGACTGATCTGGGGTTCAGTTCTATCTAAAATTAAACAAAAGATAAAACAAACATTCAAGCACAGACTTTTTCAGCATAATTTTTAAAAAGTCGGCCCAGAAGCATAATGCATAATTCATCCCAAACTGATCTCCCAAAAGAGTGGATTTTTTCATGTAAGAACTTGACTGCTTTATCTCTGCCAAAGCTGTTCATCCTCACACTGGAAGTTAGCTTGAAAGACAAAGCCATTACAATGACTTCCATACGAGTGAGGTCTCCAAGTCTGTATAACATGTATGACAGAAGGAAACAGGATAGGATTTGGCCCAGGCAACTTTTCAATTAAAAAAAAAAATCATAAAGGCAGTCTTTAATAATAAATAGCAATAACTTGAGACTAGGTAGAACCAGTTTCAATGTTTACAGCTAATTAGTAGCTTTTCTTCCACATTTTCCTTCCTGGATATTTTCTTTGTAAGTACTATTTCTAAATCTCATCATGATACAGTCTTTGCTTAGATCTCAACAACTCCTGTTTGCAAGATTAATTTATATTAAACACAGCACCATTTCCCCCTCCATTCAGATTTTTACTGATACCATTTGTATTAGCAATATCTCACAAGTAGAAAGGTGAACAGTCACCTGATGAGGGTAATACTTTTAAGAAGCAGCTCTAATTGTAGTAAGGGATGTTAAATTGATTATTTTAGAGACAGCTCTATTAGATACAAGAACAGACACAAGAGGTGTAAAGGTATTACAAGGTGCTACATTCCTGCTGGTGACTTTAACAATAATATGAGCAACAGCTGCGCTGAATAAGAAAACATTCCAAATTTCTATTTCCATTCAATCTTCTCCATATCTGCTGAGGCTTGAAACAATTCTTTCAGTTATGATGTTATCAATTACCAGCCACGAAAAATGGGAACTTTAAAATTTGTTTCATATAAGCCCCTGAATAGCCAGAAATCGTGTGGGAAAGGAAAGTGACTACATTAGACATACGGCAGTGGATTTATGGAGAAAATTTCCTATCTGCTGCTGGGAGCTATAATGTGTGTGCTGAAGATAGTAGAATAACATCCTGATTATTGATTAATATTTTAGATATTGAATTTTCTAAATTTTTTTAGAAGTTGGATCTTGGCTCATGATGTTCAATCCCTTCAAGAATGTAAACGCAATTGCTGATGACTGCATTTCTCTGTACTCCTTTGCCTCCTCACGTAAAACATTTTTCTTCACCAAATGTTTCCATCTTCTACAATCTTGTTTAGATACATTATTCTTCACTTATTTCTCTCAAAACTCTTCTTGTTTAAAAACAGTGTTTCTCATTTACATTGCTACATGGCATACACAAATATGTAGCGTAGTCTGTAAAGCAAGAAATTTCTTCCAGAATACATAATCTATACACAGATCTGAATTTTTATGTTCATTATTAAATGTGTACATATATAAAGCTCCACGCAGTACCAATGAAGCATTAAAAAAAAAAAAAGAATGCCATTGGGTTTGAAGAAAACTCAAAGCTAGTTTCTTTAGAATATTTATTATTTTATGAAGTTGACTAATGGAGCAATAGGACATGAACAACATGGAAAAGTCAGCTGCAACAGCAAATAACAAAATAAAAATACACACTTTCTCAATCTTTCTCATAAATAATAATGTACTGTTTGAGATCTTCTAACAATAACCATGAAACACTGCAAAAAAACCATATCAAAAAGTGATATAAGGGGCATTATGACATACATGTTGCTTTATCATTGAGTGCTCATAAAGAAAATGAGATCTATTCAAGCATTTCAGTTTGGAAGGTTGTCACACACTAATGGCCTATGGTCAGAATTCAGCATATAAATCTTACTACATTTTTGAGATATTCAGTTGTCCAGGCTGCACATTACCAGTAAAACATGAGGTCTCTACCTACACTGCGTCACTGATGACAGCAATATGCAGGTCTTAAATTGTAGTGAAGAAATAATTTTGCAGAGATGGCCCCTGGAAAAGGTACTATGAAAATCTCATCTAGTACTTATTCTGCTTCAGGAGATTTTTTTAACCAAACAAGAAAGCCGTCCCTTCTATAATGCAAACAACTCATTTTGGGGGGATGAATACAATTTGCTTCTCTTAGTTTTCCTTTTTGTAAAACATCTTCAAAGGTATTTTAGAAAACCAGCAGAATTTAGCTGAAAAATGCAGGCAGACATCAATACCAATGAGTTTTTCAAAACAATGCTTTTGTGCTTGCTGTTTTCTTAAAATAATTTATTAAAAAAAAAAAACCCAAGCATCTATTTTGAAGAATTCTTGAACTAAATTTTAGTGGTTTGACTTCTTCTAGTACAATATGTAAAGTTTACAAGTTCTGCTTTATTTTAAGAAAGCAGTACATCACTAAATGCTTTCATGAACAGCCTTTCAGCCATTTTCTTCCAGTGCTGGTATAAAATCTCTCCTAAATCAAGTCCTATTAAAAGGAAGGTAATTTTGACTAACCGTTTATTCAAATGTGAGAGCATTCAGACAGTAAGAGCCCTTCAGCGTAATGGAAAGCCAGTTCTATCCAAGTCATAGTATGTAAGAAGGAATGATGCATGAAAAAATTGAAAGGAACAGAAAAAAATGAGGTGCAAAGAGCTGCTTTATAGGACAGGCAGGCTCTGCAGGACTCTTCAAGCATAACAGGATTTGCCTTCTGAGCAAGAATCTTTGGATTACCAGACCTGAACAACTGAGTAGAGTTCATGTAGAAGAGAAAGGGGGAAAAAAAAGGCCATTGGAGTATATCAGCATAAGAAGCCGTGGCTAAATGCAGTTTTCTGTGGGCATCAACAAATGGGGTGCAATCAGCACTGTGATGCATTGCAGCCTGAACACATCAGTCCTCAGAACAAAGCTACTGTACAACAACTTAACTGCTCTGACACAGCACCACCTACCACTGCCTTGTCTGTCTTTGGCATGTAAGTCATACCCAGTGCATTGCCAAAATATTATTATAAGAGCTGTTACACAAATCCAGCAACCTAGCTCTTTTCCCAGGGTGTTAATTATTATTTCAGTTCATGACAAAATTCATTGTACCCTCTTTAGGCTTAAGTACTTTTCCAGATTCACACGAGGACTTTTAATTTTGTAACCTTTTTCCAGTCTGTCCTGCTTTTGACTGAGATAGAGTTAATTTTCTTCTTAACAGCTGGTACAGTGCTGTGATTTGGATTTTGGATGAGAACAATGTTGATAACCCATTGATGTTTTAGTTATTGCCAAGCAGTATTTAGAGTCAAGGAGGAATCTTCAGGTTCTCATACATCCCACCAGCAAGCAGGCTGGGAGACACAAGAAGCTGGTGGGGGGGGGACAAAGTCATGACAGCTGACCCACACTGACCAAAGAGTTTGGGTCAGAGTTCCACACCACATGGTCTCATACTCAGGATATAAACCTAGGGGGAAAAAGCTGCCTGGGAGCCACTGTCTGGGAGAAGGCTGGGCATTGGTATGACCCACCTGAGTTTCACTTTCTCCCCTAAAAAATGCTATGTATGATCTGCTTATATGGCAAGGAGCACTTACCCTGCTGCCCCTGCGGCGTTTGTGAGATGATGAACTGTGCTGGCTGCAAGTTGGTTGTTGGATGCACCAACACAAACTGTTGCAGGTTGAGATTCTGCTGCTGAAGCTGCTGCAAGTGCTGCAAATCCTTAAGGAAACGGGAAGGGGAAAAAAAAAAGACAAAAAAAAGAAAAAAAAAGAGAGAAGACAAAAAAAGAAAAAAGAAAAAAAGAAAAAGAAAAAAGAAAAAAAGAAGAGCTGTGTGTTAGACATGTAAGTCAGCAATGATTCCCAATATAAGATTTCCTATCAGCCAGCTACACTCTAACATTTAGAGATAAAAGTGATGTCAAACACAGCAGAAGCTCTGCTACTGAATATCCTTTAGAATGGCAATTTGAATTTCACTCTCATTCATAAAGCCAAAGTTATTTACTAAATAACCCAGCAAAGTATATCCAAAACTGTTCTACTTTAAAATCAAAACAAAACAAACAAAAAAACCAAACAAATCAATCTCCCTTCCCCTCAAATTCAGGAGTTTTCAAATACATTAAACGTATCACCACAAAGATCTCTCAAACTTATTTTTTGAGGATGGAACTCTGCTACAAATCAAGCATATTAGCTGGGAGCGATTTTTTTTTAATAACAACAGTCTGCAATTACCATTTGAATCAACAACAGGAAAGCAAAATATTAGCACTTGTTAGCACTCTGATTCTTCAGTTCAAACTTCAGAAAGTAGCTAACTCAATCAGTAAATATATTTCATGTGTTCTGAAACAAATTACAATAAGCTTAACAGTTATGACTATAATGAAAGGTTAAAAGGAATAATCCAAAACAATGCATTTTTGTAGAACCCTACTTTTATGTATTTAAACCATTCAGGACTATTAATTTTCTATAATTAAATGACAAGTCTCAATGTAAAATGTTAATCTCTGAGAAACTGAGTTTTCAAGAAAAGTGCTTCAACTTGACATTTAGCTGGAGAATAAAAACATAGAGAACTGCTTAAAAATATTGTTCCCCCTAAACAGCCTTTTTCTTCTCCAAACAGCACAATAACAAGAACAACTGAAATTTAAAAAACACAATGTGAAGTCAGTCAACATAACAGTGGTAATCCATGAAAACTATCTAAACACACTTATTGGATTTTTCCATCTTTCCTAGAAGAATCTGTTTCAAAATACTCACCGAAGAGGTGGAAAAAAGCCTGAATGAAATACTTCCCACACTTGCAACCTCCCGTTACACAAACCAAACCAAGCAGACAAGAAGACTCCCCCAAAGCTCCGTTTCAGGGAAGTCATTCAGGTCCCTGTTGCAGAGAAACCTTGTTCATGTGCAGCGGTGCCCAGTGTGGCTGCTTGGGGCTGCTTATCTTCACACAGCCCCAAACACACCTGAGTTCAAGTGAACCAGAGTCACAAAGAGCTGCTCCTTAAGCTGCTCCTTGGACTGATGCAGGTTACTGGGCACTCCCACAACCTGCTCAGCCACAGTAGGGAAAAGGCCATTCACTGCCAGCAGCGGATTTGCAGATGAGAAGCCAAGACAGACTGACAAGGAGAACTTCTTTCTTACACAACGCTGGTATCTGTGACCTTACATTATTTTAAATCTGTTAAAACTGTAACTTGAAAGTTGCAACAATCTCCTTCTGGAGATGAGGGGTGGGGAATGTCAGAACAGAAGACGAGTGAGGGGAAAAAATAGGGAGTCCACTGATTTATGAGACCATAGACAGGCTTTATAAGAAAACGACTACTTAACCTGCATTACACAGACACTGGCCATCAATCACTTGGGCTGCTTAGCCCTGTTAAGTCAAAAGCATGCAGTGTAATAATATGGTAGACAGACTCCAGATGGATTGATCAAGCAATGCTCTTTAAGAAATGGAAACTTGCATTTTTTAAGAGAATGGTAAAATTTTAAAAAGTGCCCATGAGCAAAAAAGTGATTATAAAGTCAATAGTATTGTTTGCTTTCAGAAAATTGCAGAAATAATGCAACCCTTGAAATGATGAAATCAAGGCAAATTTCCTTCTTGAAAGAGAGCAATAACTGCTCCAGTTCTATCCTGGAACTCCATGTTTCTTATGACTTCATATCCTAATATCACATTGGTCAGAACTGCAACCAAAACCTCTTACTTCTTGAGCTCAACACAACATGGATCTCCTCATTTATTCACTGATTTTCAATGCTCAGCTAGTTACCTCTGCAGATTGTGCTGACCCTCCGGCTCAGAGGGGGTGCATAATGGAATGGATGCGAGGACTGGATGCAGAGTTGGAAACAGAAATGGAAAGAGCTGGGCAAGCTGACTCAGGTTGTGAACACTGGACAGAAGAAAAGGAAATAAAGAGAGGCTGCAGGATGAAAATAGAGGTAGCTAAGAGAAAAAAAACAGAAACACAAAAGGAAGAGTTGGGAAGACACTGTGGAAGACAAAAGTATCAATGGAAAAACAGACAGGTTAAGGACCTCTCCCAATCAAAAGCAAACAAATGAAGTCACCCCAGATGACCAAGTAGATCTCAGACGATTTGAGGCACCCCCACAGGAGATGGAGTTACATGCAAGAAAGAATACAAAGAAACAGTGGCAGTGTATCTGTAAGATCAAAGGAGGAGAGCTTTTTGTTTAAGACTACAGTATTCATAACACTGGCTACCCAGCCAAGACATGACAGCTCTTATCATCAGGCTCTTACACTTTAATATGAGAAAACTGTTTTTAAATTGAGGCCTCAGGGATAACTGATATAAGCAATCTTATTCTGTGCATCTGCCTTGGTAAATGGTATGTTGGCTAAGTCTTGTTTAAATACAGAAATATAATTCTGCAACGCAAAATGAAAATGATACCTCCAAGGCTAATCACTCCTAAATAGCCCTACCAGCCCCTCAAATGCATTTGAAATTCAACTTTATTTCCACCTTGGGAAAGTTTTATTATTTAGTTAATTATACCATTACAATAAATCTTCCAATAGCAAAGACACAAACAAACCTGACACTGTTTTCCTATACTGATCTTTTTTTCCTCGGCGTTAAAAGCTCTATGCTAGCACAAGCACATAGGAGATGGAAAGACTTTCAGGGAGACATGCATGTCTTCTGGTGCTGCCTAGCAATTTAGAAAGATCAAAACAATCCAAATCCTACTTCAGCAGAATAATCTGTCAAATGCTATGTCTTGCTGTGAGGAAGATTTTTAATTAAAAAAAAAATCATCTGAATTTCTAAATTCAATGCCATTATTTCCAATTACAGCTTCAGCACAAACTTAAGCATCTGTGTCATTTTGAGATTTACACCATATAAATACAGAACATAGATCCTGAAAACAAAGAAGTTTATAAAGAACTCCAAAACTTGATACACTATTGTTTAGTAGTGTCAAATCAGCAGCAGCATGAGCTCCTCACTAGGCTGCTGCAGCAGATACCTTACATGAACCGCAGTGCACATTAAAGAAGTCATGCTTTTGCAATTAGTTAATTAAAATAAATATGGTAATCCCTCTGCTGCAGAGACCTGCTAGTTAATCAATTATTCAAAAACCATCAATTAAAACAAACATTCAGCTATTTGTATAATCAGTTATATATTTACAATAGCAACACAAACAAAGCTGAGCACTGCTTAGAAATCCTTGCCAAGATGGATCAAAAAGCATGGTGATATCTACCTATGAATCTAGGTGGTAGATGTTTTCCATAAGTACCTCAAATTATATCCAACACCTGCACAATTTATGCCCTGCACTTTCATCATAAGGAGCAGTTAACAAGATTCAACTAAGCTCATTTATGTATCAAAATAACCTATCCTAAAAGACATTAATTGTAAAGTCAAACATTTAAGTAATTACAAACGTCAGAAAACAAGTACAACTTGAATTTGTTCTGCACGTGGCAACTTCAAGATCACATGCTATTTTCCAGAGAGCCTTTAGCTCACTCATGTGCACAAATCAGACAATGCTGCCTTCAGAAGCACTTATTTGACAGCACATGCCTGATCTTTTCAACTCCTCTCAAACGCTTCTCTGAAGATTTTCTAAGTTCTGGAGAAAAAGCCAGTACAAAACTAATAATTGTAAATGCTTCACACATTTTCAGAGCTTTGCACGGAGGTGGGAGAGCAGGATTAGAAACATCTCACAGGCGCATCACGCTAGTATCCACTGCTTTGGTGGCCTATTTGTCAAACCTAAGGCCAGACAGTTCAAGGTACAATAGTAAATTTTAGGCCACTACACTTCAGTGAAACAGACTTTGCTATATTAAGCTGCACACCTGGAAGAGGAGAGGCATACACCTGTGGATTGCTTACATATATGTTAAAAGACTCACATCCCATCAAATGGGAACTCTGTGACAGGTGCATGGAAAGATGTCAGAAGCTATAACCAGCAACTTCGTTGAAAAGGACATTCCCCATTTTCTTCTTGAAATTTGTCTGCATTATTGCCTACAGACAGTCTTAACAAAATCAAGATAAGAGCTTGAGAATTGCAAGTTTCCTTGAATGCTACATCATTCAGTCATGTCCACATCATGCCAGTGAAGTTGAATCCTTTGCACATTTGGCAATGTGACTTCTCACAGTGCAACAAGAGCTTCAGTGGGGAGGAATCTCATCAACACAGCAACATCAGCACTGGCCTTTTAAAAACAGGATGGCACCGCTCTGGCCTCTCTGAGGACAGCCAGAAAGGTCAGAACTTCTAGACCAACACCACAAAAGTTTGTCACTTCAGCTAATGAAAACCTGATAGCACAGCCAGGCTGCTGTTACTCAGCTAGTGGATCAGCACAGTAAAGGACTGAATATTTCACCACTGGACTTCACAGACAATTGCAACATTTCCATTCTTGTCCTTAATCAGATCTCATGTTCACTTTCTAGACACTTCATCCCGGCTGAATACAAGAGAAAACAGCCTGAACAGAAAGCATCAGTCTTAAAGAACTTGCTCACCCTATGAAGCAGCAGCTTTGAAGATTATATATCCCACACACTTTGCACAGCT
Source organism: Irena cyanogastra (assembly GCA_013397155.1). NCBI lineage: Eukaryota > Metazoa > Chordata > Aves > Passeriformes > Irenidae > Irena > Irena cyanogastra. Next base: position 1,353,423 of record VWZV01009556.1, on the reverse strand, counting down.
AGATTAAGAAAACTGGTATTATGTATCAAGAGCTTTAATGTATGGAAAGATGGACCTTGGCATGAGCAAGACTATCACCTACTCAGAGTACTCAAGATGTCTAAGCTCCACATTTGATTATCCTTGTCCACAAGTACAAGGATTTTCCACACTACATACACTAAGCACAGAGTCAGTGCCACTGCAATCTCCACACTGAATTAAGCCAGTCCTGGAAGACCCAGGAGGCTCCTTACCGCTTATAGTAAGCAGAACATCCACAGCAAGCAGTTCTTCAGAACTGACAAGTCTTTAGTACCAGACCATGAGACAGATTCCAACACCAGACTCATTCTCCAAGTTTTTCTCCAGACACACAGGAGTGCCCACTCTTTGTCATGGAATCCTCAGCATAAAACACCAAGCCAAAATAGCACACAAACGGGTCAAGTCAAACTGCTGGTCTTCAGCTCTATCATTTTGCTTCTAACAAGCACCAACTGGGTCTGACGAGCATCCTTTATGATACATAGCCATCACTTCCCATCCATGCAGGTCTCAACAAGTGCAACTTCCGTGGGCATCTTTCCATACCCTTTTTTCTCCTTTCTCACGCTAACTGCAAGGAGGAAAATTCAGAAAACACAGCATCTACTCAGATTCTGGTACAAACTCAGAAGCTCAGTGGAACTGAGGAGCAGCTGGCACACATTCCTTGCTAAGACTACCAAACTCTAACCTCATCATCCAATGATGCACGAGGAAGACTAACAATACTCAAGGACTCTCGAAACTCACTGAGCGAGGAACAACAAATTTTATTCGAATGGTGCAATCAGTCAAAAACCTCTTTTGTTTTCCACCCTCTCAAGCCTCAAGGCTCACCTGTGCAATCTGTATTGGCTGAGATAGAGGGATCTGCGTCATCGGCGTCGCAGCAGAGGCCGAGATGGTGGCACCAGCAGCGCTGTGCTGCTGACTGGCTGAGTGCTGCACTGCAGCCGCCAGCAACTGGGCCTGCGCCTGTTGGAGCAATAACTGTTGCTGGGCTGGCGTCAACGTGAGCTATAAACAATTAGAAAACACAGCCATTAATAATGGGAAGAGCCACTTCAGCTACAAAGTCATTAGATAGCTCAGTACTAGTTATGTTAACCAGACAATCCTAGGGCTATTCCACTAACTGGCCAAGGGCTCTGGCCTTAAGGAAGGACAGCTGGCCACTCAATACTGTGTGGGAACCAACCAACCACAGGCCTGACACAAACCAAACTGCACCACCACCACCATTTGCACTTACTGGAAACTACAGAACCAGCTCTGCTCCTAAGTTTTCCTCACAACTCTACCAGGAGTTTCAGGGAAAAAGCAATTAAGTACCGAGCAAAAGAAAAGAATCAGTATTGCCAGGATTTGAAAGGAAATTTACACCCAGCAGAACAGCAAGTGATTAGCCAGATGAATGTGAAGCAGGAATGCTGGCTATGGCTACTGAACAAACTGATAACGCCCCAGCTGCTTCACATTAGCATGAATCCCTGCCATATTCCATCATTTCCATTATGCCCTAAGATATAAGTAAAGAACATGAGCTCCATTTGTTTCTCTCCAAGTCTCCCCATCTGCCTTTTTTTTTTTTTAATAGAATAGAGTTGGCAACTTTACATCCCTTCCCTTTCCCAAACACGCATTATCTCTGTGGAACAGGTGGCAGCAGTCTCTCCTTTACATGTAAATGAATCTTGATGCCTATATTTACTACAACCCATATCTGCATAGGCCTGGAGTCTTGAATGTTTCACTACAGCAGACGATCATGAATTAAAACAAACCAGTATTTTCTGAGAATACAAAAAATAATAAAATATGCCAGGTTTTAATAACACATCGAAACAGTCTCACTTTTAAAACTTTCAATGCTTAAGTGAACACTAAATAGGACGTTTATTTACATAGTAACATAGGAGAAGGTTTAACAATTGAGCCTGAGATTAAGAAATCATTTCATGCAAGTGTGGGGATGATCTAACCTAACACTTCAAATCATAAATATATTGTTGGAGCAACTGTCCTAAGCTTATTAGCACACAAACTCTTATACTGCAAAGCTGATTATGTGGAAGCAAATTCTTTAACCAGCCCATTCACAAAACTTGCTCTTTTTTGAAATGACTGAAACCCTTTACAACAATTCAGAAACACCAGAAAGTCTAAAACAATTATCCCATATATAATCCCAAAGCTTTGCAATTAAAACCACCTCAAAATCAGTAGGTTAACAAAAGGGCTCAATAGGCTTAAGGAAAGTGCTAATAGAGTTACTTAAAAAGAAATGTGTTTGAGAAGAGGAAAAATTAACAATTCCCATAATTTTTGTTCTTCACCCAGCTATAAGACTCAGTCTTGTTCTCCCATGCCTCGTTTTAATCTTGAAAAAAAATAAAAATTCCTCTTTATGACATCAGTGACTGTCTCATTTCTAACTGTTGTAAAACAACAGGTTTTAATTTCATTGCAGAACAGAGAGAAAGAATTCTTTGTTGTTGTTGTTTGGAAGCAAATACTTAGCGACGAACCCCAAATATTACAGTCTTCTTATTTTTCTAGGAAAATATTTTCTGTTGCCACTTCCACTGAAGTTCCTCCTAGGTTAAAGGAAGTTGCAGTGCCCCTCAGCGACACCTGTGTGGGACTGCAGCATCCCTGGGTAACTCTTACCCCGGTGATCTGTCCTCCGGCCAGCATGAGCTGGGTCTGGGGTATGGCCGCCTGCACTGAAGGCTGCTGGGAAGGCTGGCTTGGCTGCTGAGAGTCCCCAGATTCTTCATTAGATTTAGACTAGTCAAAAAAAAATACAACTCTTTATAGTGTAAAACAGATGTTAATGTATGACGCTGCTATCTCGGCACTGCACAATAAAAATCTTTCATCTGCATACGAAAAGCCCTTGGGTTTATTTTAAGAGTGTGTTTAAGCAATGGCTCTGTGTGCCCACCATCTCAGTACGACTGCTGAAACACGTCTGTAGGTAATGCAGCTTAAACAAAACAAAGAGACTCTCTGGTCTCCTGTAACTCTCTGACATTATTTTCAGGTCTCACTTCATCTTACACCATGCAACTGAAGCTGACGCTACCTTTCACCATGAAGAAAGAGAAGGTTGTTAAAATTATTCATTGCCTAAAATCCTGAACAATGGAACGAGGGAAAGGAGATAGAGAAAAGGGAAACAGAATCTCCATCCTGTACCACTAAGTCATCATACTGTTGGCTTATACAGAACCTTTTTGAAAAATCCTCACAGGTTTCTCTACCTACAGCAAAATATATAATATATACAGTGTTTTTAAATACTCAATGCATTTATTTAATTGGAATACTGCTTTATTTTAAATGATTCAAGTTTATTTCGATTTATTTTTGTGGTTTAGTTGTTTGTTTTTTTAAACAGAAGAAATCGTGAAGACACGAGGGAGGAAATGCAAGTGCATGAAGAGGGAGAGAGAGTTTTATGATAATTAAAACTGGTTATGCAGAACATTACAAATCTGCATAGATTTGCATATTTTCCACCACCTGTTTTGGGGACTGCAGAGCGGGCTAATTAACATAAAGGCTCTGATTAATTCTGCCAGTCATTGAACGATAATTACAGCACAGGACTGTAAACATTCTGCACTGGAGATACAGCCTGTTTGCCAACATCTCTCCCAGGGATGGAAGTTTACCATGGCAACCAAGGCAATTTTCTGCCTCCTTCCTCTTAGAAAGGAAGGTCACTATACCTCCTCTTCTTTCCAAATTGTTATTATGTATAAGTGGGTCCACATTCTATTGCATTTCATGTAATGCACTACCTACATTCTTCAATAACATGCAATACTGAAACCAGTTTTCAATAAAACTGCATCCCTTGCCCCTTAATATAGCACACAGAGGAAGTAAAATGTTAACAGATAAACTGAAGTGTTCAGCATCATAGGAAAGTTTGAAAGATTTGTTGTCTCACGTACATTATTAAACAACAATTACTCTGACTTTGAAATCACTGTGTGTTATTTACACAAGCAGTCTGAACTAGCCATGTTACATAGTTAATGCTACGTTATATTCCTATATTCAGTTACCAGAAGTAAGGACAAACTGCAAAGTAATACTCACTACGTGTTTAAAGCAAGTTAATAAAAAGAAGACCATGAAATATTCCTGGAGTTGTAAGGTTTGCATGATACCACACCTGACTAAAATTCAGCATTAAATTATGGTCACTCTGTGTTTTAAACAACTCCAGAGCCTGAATGCTTACAAATCCTGAACCTGCTTTACAGTGTTAAAAGTGTTATTCCTTCATACCTATCACTTGCAAAACCAGTCAGACTGAAAAAACTGAGTAATCTATCATAGGTTAAGAACTATCTCTACTGATGCTGTTTGGGATGAGAGAAGGATGAGCAGCAGAAGGTAACTGTCTTTACCTGTACATTTAAGGACTGAGCAGCAGCCTGTAAACTTGTTCCAGCGAGCTGGACCTACAACAGTGCAAAAATGGAAATGAAATAATGTAGAATCCACAGAAAGCTAATAATGTAAAAAGAACAATCTCCCCACCCACATTCCAAAAAAACTCCCCCAAGAACAGTGCATACCCCTCTAACATCTGAATCAGTGGAATAGGGGTTGTACTCCAAGCTGAAACAGATCTGTAAGACTCTTCCACTATGTTGTTTATCTGCCTCTTACTGAAGGTATCCCTGCCTAAGGATGCAGATATTACCAAGGATGGAGTTGAAACAGAGCATATTGGGGTGGACAGGCCAACTAGTCCTATTCCTGTTGGAAAAATCCAGGCTTCAGGGCAGGGCATTAAGCTCTACTCACCATCCTCCTACTCTCATTTCAGAATGGGTCTTACCCCAACACTGCACTCACCAGCTTTCTGATATGAGCAAGCACGTGCACAGCACAGAATCCAGAGCACAACCACTCTCCCTCAAAATAACCCATTCAAGTATTTGCAGCCCTCAGCCACTGAAAAGAAGATCTCAACACAGAGGACCAGAGACACTTTACCAAGGCTGTATTGATTCAGGTATACTTAAAACTTGAATTCAATGTTTGTAATTAAAAGGCCCAAGGGTGGTCTTGTGGGTGAGCAGCAAGGAAAAATGGATGATTCAGAAAGTGAGATTTTTGCAGTGCTTTTTCATTTCTAATGAGGAGTTCCTCTGTACAAAAAATGCTATATTTTCATTTACTTAAATCCATTTGAATCAGTCTTGCCTTGTTTCTACCAGCACCCCTAGTTACAAAGAAGGAATGCTCTGTAATTAATTACCAACACTTTCAAAGGTCAGAGTAACAGCCTGTAGAGAATTCCATCTCTGGCTGGACATGTTTGAAAGCCACTGCTCATTTGAAAACCAGGTGACATGTAAGGATACAACAAAGCAAAGCAAAATGTAGCACTCTTGCCTCTAGAGTGCTATAGAGGGAGGACCTCTATACGGTCCCCACATTAAAAAGTCCACATATTTTCAAGCACAGGTAAAACTGCAGTACATGAAATTAGTAACTAAATATTTTTAACAGGCAACCTTGGAAGAGTCACCTTGGAAATATTTCTTACTGCTTTAGATGAAGGTACTAGACGTAATAAGCATGATCTACATCAAAGCAAACACTCCCAGAAAAGCCCCCCCTCATCAGAAGTAAAATACAGTTTGACATAGTTGATGTCATCTGTGCTTTTACCATGGATTAACAGCAGAGAATAGCCTAAATAACACCATCCTGCCATCCAAACTATATACTCAAAATAATACTTTAAAATTACACGAACACCACATAAAAGACTACAAATATATATTGATTGCTCAGGTACAGCCAGCACATTCCTGAAAATCTCTGTGAATGCAATTTGGACATCCCTTTCACCTCACAGCCAACATTTCCAAATTAGAAATTAAACTGCACCTGAATGCTGCCTACAGCCCTGTATTTTGCATTAGTCTAGAGCAAAGCACTGTGTGTTAAGGTTGAATAACACCCCACGAACAGCAGCCCCACTAGCAGAGGACAGTTTGACAATAGATTCCCACACACCTGCAGATGAATAAAAGAACACCTAAGATTTTCCTTTGAACCCATTTCAAGAAATGAATCACACTTTATCAAACATGATGTTATAAAGATCCTGACAACTGTTTAAATAAATAAATTTCCAAAGCAGGATAAAGCACTGTGCAAAACCCAATTAATGTCCTGGGTCAATCTATATAACGAAATGAAGACTAAAACAAACACACAGAATTCTGCAGAACAGCTGTATCTGTCTCCATGTTAAACACACACTGGCAAGCCATAAAAACTAGTCAGCTTCTCTCCACATAAAGGCAGCCTACAACAGCCTATTGGTTCAGCAAATTCAAACAGTGGCACTCCCTTAGTCCTGTATAAACCAATCTGCTAGGAAAATTGCAATTATGTGACAAGACGTGTGGAATGTTCCATACAATAAAACGGCAGTTCAGAGCTCTTAAAAGAGGGCATAAAAGCTTCAGTACTTCAATTATACCACAATAACTGTGCAACCTCAGACCTCAAACATTCAAGGTCATCCAATTAGGTATAGGATTTTAAAGTTTAACTTGGTGCAGAGGAAGGGAAAGAAATTAGGACATTTGTTTTCATACATCAAGTGTGAACAGATAAAAAAACTACAAAAAAATGCCCCTTATACTTCTCTTCACCTAGGGATGCCCCATTTTGCTTCAGCCTGCATCTGAAGTTCAGCTTTGATTCCTAAACACAGCAGCAGCAGAACAGAGGGATAGTATTAGAAGTCTGAATATCATCTGACAAACAGGTCACTGAAATAACTTTTTTGTAAAAAAAGAAAACCACACAAGCCATATATGCTTAGTAAGTACAACCAACTTTCTTTTTAGTTAATCTGTAACAGTGAAGTGTTTTTAACTAGATAGTGACAGTTTTGGAACCCTGGCAGCCATTGGGCCAGTACAATCCTTTCCTAAAATATTTAAATTTTGTCTTGCCTTTCAATGTAGTATCTCTATTAAGGTTAAAACAACAATAACAAAACAAACAAACAAAAAACCTACTCAAAACCACACCACAACATTTAGGCATTCTCAGGTCCCCAAAAATGTGATTTGTAGTACTCTCAAAGAGGTCTCAGCCTATCGTGACATGTCCTGCAGCCTAATGCAATGAAGCAAGTGCCACAATTAAGACTTTTTCCCATCCACGCTTGTTAACCAGGTGGTGTACTCATATTTATGTTCTAATAAATGACTTCTCACAGAAAGAGAGAACATGGAACACACCAGGGCAGCCGAGTCTCCTCTGTTTGAAATGTCTCTGCTCTTACCTGATGAAGGTGCCCAAGGAAGGCCTGGGCCTGGGCTGTAGAGATTGCTCCTCCGACAGGCACAGGCTGCTTTTGAAAGTCCAGGCCGTTTGTTTGCGTGCCTGGAGAAAGGAAGATATGGAAAACTGTTAATTACTACTTTTAGTAAGTGGAATAAGAATTAACAGTCCAACTTTCCTGCTATTCTCTCAACATTATATAGTAAAAAAACACTCTGAGAGTAACAAGAATTGCATTTTTTAGTGAAAGTGGGGTGGGAAGAGTTGAGGCTTTGGTAACAGAGCATTTATCAGCTGAACAAAATCAACATATTTTCCTTAGCTTCCCTCATCTATTTGTGTACCCTGAAGATATTTAAAAGATGTGCAAATGTGGCAGTTAGGGACATGGTTTAATGGGGGACTTGGCAGCATTAAACTCTTGAGCTTGATGATCTTAAAGGTCTTCTCCAACTTAATCAAGTCTATGATGTGTGTTTCTATGTACACTACTATCCCATCACTCTCTACACAGTTTGAGAACCAAATGGGTGCTTGCTGCTATGACTAAACTGTGTTTCCATTCTCCATGTACCCTCTATCCAATAGCTGAAGACTAACTTCAAGTTCAGAAAGCGTCAACAGTAAGGTTCATATAAATGCCACCTTTCCTAAAAGACAAATAAAATAACACTTGATGAAAACAGAAGTCCCATGTATACACAGCAGTCATGGGCAACAGTTTTACTCTTTCCAGAAACGACTCCTCTACACTTCTGGTAGAGTTTGTTCAGTGGTCTCATTAGATAAGGTAACTTCCGGGGCTTGCTTCTGCTTCTTCACTTACTCTCATATAACTAAAACCTGGTTATTTTCCTACATGGTTGCACTCTTTTCCTAAACTGCTCGGAAGACATGAAAATCCCCCAGTCATCACAAAATAATTTGGGTGTGAGAAGAAAAAGATAAAGAAAAAGGGGTTTGTTTTGTTTTTGTTTTGTTGGTTTTTTTTGTTACTACCCGCAGGAAGAGAGACTCCAAGTGTGTTGGGCTGCAGGGAATTTCTAGAACAGATGATGCGATCTTTAAAATTGCGTGACTGAAATGAAGCAAAACCAGCTTTAGACTTGCATGTTTATTCATCATGACAATCAGATTTTGTTCAGTGCCCACAGGCAGGTGTGCATAGTAACTCCTACTTCAAAATTCCTTCCATCATCTACATTCTTTGCCATAAAAACGTAGGTTATCTACTGAGCAAAAGAGTCACAGTTGTTGAACAACAGGTGGTTGCTATTCTTTGGAAACATCTGCAAAAGCAAGCAGGCATAAAATGTGATTAGTAAAATAGACTGTCCAATACCTCACACTGCTATTTTGACCTGCAAAAAGCTTACACAGGTAACATTTCCAAAGACTGAGCCACTGTTCAATTAAACACAGACATAATATCTAACTTTCTACCATCCATGTATATTTTACAGTGGCCCTTTTAAGGTGGCCCTTTGATGCATCTTTGGTGGGGGTTCTGTGTGGTAAGATTTGGTTGAATCCCAAGTTTTCAATTCTATGCTATGGTCCAAGGTTTACAAACTTAAGAGACATACATGCAGTCAAAGATCCAGATATGTGTTTAAAATATTCCAAGTTTAAACTGCATCAAATTATTTTTATTAATTAGTCTAAAATTCCAATTCAAAGTGAATGTAGGGACTCTCACTGGTCTGAATTGCTCCTGAAGGAATGCAATTGGCTGCCTTTCTCCAAAGAATGGTATATAAGAAGGTCTGCTGGAAGGAACCAGAAGAATCTCATCTATCTTCATTCTTTTCAGTAAACTTCAGAATTCTCTCCATGCAGAAATACAAAGGGAATGATAAAGTGGTTGGCTAAATATATAAAAGCAAAGGTTTTGAATTAGTTTTCAATGGCCAGGGAGTGAAAAAAAACACAGATAAGAAAACCTACTGGAGGGCAAATACTCCTCATTCCAATAGGAAACTTGTGGGGGTTAAAAAAATTATCTGTTTCTGAGAGAACCAGCTGCAGGCCTCACCTTAGGTAAACAGGTGAAGCTGCTCTAGTTAACTATCTTCCAAAAAGAGTCTCAAAAAATCAGGATATCATGTTAAAAGAGCACTACTGCACAAGTGTGCAGAAGAAAGGCTCCAGTTAGCAGTTCTGCTGACTCCTAATACGGAAATCTGAAACAAGCCTCCTAGGTGATCGTTTGGAAAAAAGCAAGCTCCAAGACTGAGCTTAAAATCTTCATGGGTCCCAACAACCAACTCAGACAGGCACTGAGAGAAAACAACATTTTCTCTAAATTCAGTCTTGAAAGACATGAACTCCCTCTCCCCAGGCCTCTCAAAACCAAACTCAGGGTGAAAAAATTCACATCACACCTGTTTACCCTCTGTTCTACTACTTGCACCTTAAACTTTCTTTGGTCTTTAGAAGGAAAATGTCTCTTCCCCTCTGGATGAGCCTTAATTTTGGAAGGAATGCTACCCTGGCTGCTTGCATTTGCCACAGGATGCCTATGTCTTTTGAAGAAGAGCAAGGAAAATGAAGTGAGTTCACCACGAGAGGCCTTGCTTTTAAGGTGCTCAGAAGGATGCAGCACCACTCCCATGGAATCCAAGAAATCTGATAAGGAGCTGGAAAATGGAGCTGTCAGAAGCAGAAGTTCAGCACATTGTAAGGACACAAAAGGACTAGAATACCACTTTTGCTCAAGGTAAGAGTTAAAACCCTGTGATGATTAACAGACACGGCAGATACAATCATATGTATTATGATTTTAACAGTCCAGAGTATTAATTTATTTTCCATCTTCATCTCAACTTCCGTAACTGCTAGAGCTCGCCAACACCAAAAACAGCCCAACAAGAGTAAGAACTCTCCATGCCCCATCTCTCCTTTCTTCTTGGTTCCAGCTCCATCCTCCCTGTCCTGCCCCTTCTGGCAGTTCACCACTAGTTTGTTTTGGTTTAGGTGCTCCATCTCCAGCCAGCTATGGGATGAAATTTCACCTTTACAGTCATGGTCCAATGTAACCCAAGCATGTTTAAATTCTGGCATAAATTCAGCCATGTGCTCAGCTACTTCACGGAGTTGGTCTGGATGAAGTCTAATACAGTGCTACTCCAGGGAAAGGAACAGAACAGTAGATACTGAACATGGATTATTTTATGGCATTTTGGAATTGTACCTGAAGAGTGTGAAGGATGAAGAGCATGACAAAGCAGAGCAAGGTAATATTGCACCTGCAGTCAGGAGAACAACTTACCCTCAAAATTCCAGATTAGAATCATCAGACTTCAGCCTGAGTTTGTAAACTGCATTAGAAAGGAAGAGGAGTGAGGAACTCTAGATTGAGGGAGATGTGGAATAATGTATAAGAAAGAACTTAGGAAAGGGAGGTAGCCAAGGAGAAGGAAGATTTCAAAACCAGCTAGAGTGGGTATCTGCACGGTGTTCTGGGAGACATCTCCCAGCACCACCACCATATTTTCCCAGGTCACCTCTCTCTCTCCCCCTCTGCTGAAAGACAGAGATACCCCCAAAACTCAGAAATTCTTGTTTCTCTATCCACATTTCCTAATACCAAGTTCAGCATTGATAATTTCCCGATTTTAGCAGTTGAAGAATAGTTCATGGTCTCTCTCCTACAGACTTCCTTCTTATGGAAACTGGGAAACCAGTCTTTGGAAATGAAGCAATGCAAACAAGTATCCTTAGAATCCTTTCAAATACTACACTTACAATAATTATTATTTTGCTGCTATGTCAACAAATGTCATAATAGTACAGTTTCCATAGTCATTATAACCTTTCACAGTTCCGCATTCACACAGCTCTTACAAGAGAAGATGCATTAAACAAACAAAAAGGTTGAGAAGTTTTGGAAAACTTTACACTGCCTATAAAAAGGAGCTCAAAAGGGCTATCCATTTACTGTAAGGTAAGATATTTTTCTCACTTCTCCTTTCTCCAGCAGATACTATGTAGACTGTCAGCTCACAACTGAAGCTTGGAAAATATTTCTCTAACTGTGCAATACTGATGACCAGTTGGTCAATACATGTTCTGAAGGAAACAGCCATCCAACAGCTCTTGTACTCATATATTTTGGTTGTTGTTTTTAATTGGTCTGAAAAATGGGTAGGTTTTTCAGATGCTTAAAAGAGAAGTCCAGTTACCACAAAAAATTTAAAGTCATAACATATTTCAGGCACTGGGTTGTGATAAATATATTTAGGGGATTTTACGAAGTTCCCTAAATAGTCAGAGCTCAAAATAAAAAAACCCAAGATTCTTAACTTCCATGCAACTTAGCTGATAGCTCAGAGAACTACTGAGGTCATCATCTTTAACCAGTGGTAACTCTTGTTTTTTTTTCCTGAGCACACCAGCTCTGCCAAATGTAAATTCATGCTCCACAGTAATTTCTCTTAACATTTTCAAGTCACATTACCTCACTACAATTTAAAACACGAATGACCCAAACAAGCATCCACTAAAGTTTAAAAGATAGACTATTAGTGTTTACACAGCAGACTCAAGTGATTTACAAATGTCACTGGAAAGCAGACAGTTAGAGAAAGTTACAAAAATAAGAACTCTGAGTGTTTATAAAAATCATCATCAGGCATTATCTGGGGAGCACAGGCACTGACAGAAAATCAATGGCACTTCCAGTTCCTCAGCATCCGAGCTGAAAGCTGACTTCTTTTCACTCAAGTATGCACTGAGCCCAGAACCATAATCTAAGTACCCCGATCAGAAGCCTAAAATTACATTCTGTGAGTATTCCTTTCAGAGCCTAACATCTGCCAAGTTGACTAATACAACTGATGCTTGAGCTCCCAAAGAACATCACAAACGCCATCAATCACTATCTCCAGGGGCTTTAGGAGCATTATGTTTTAAAACAAAGCAATGACTGCAGAACAGAGGGTCCTCAAAAATTCTAGATTACTTTAGTTAATATAATTTAAAAATCAGGATACAAAACTGGAAAGAAAGACTGGAAGCATTCAAACTAAAGAAGCAATATTCCAGAAGTCTTAAACACCAGAGTCAAACTTTTGTAACAACTAACTTTAATGTTAGAGTATAAAAAAATACAGTCATTGTACCCCCTTTTAACATGAAAGGACCTACATGCAGCTTTACAATCCATCCATTTTATGTCATGACCCCCACTTTCACAATGATGAAATATTTACCTAAGAGAGCTGAGTTCTGCTGAAGCAGATGCAATGCTCCTGTGATAACTGACTGATTACCTTTGAATAAAACAAATCCTCCTCCTTACCAACTCAGATGAGGTGAAACTGCTAAAGTTGCACTGGGAGAAATGAGTTGGGAACGCACTCTGGAGAAAGCACATGCAGGCAACTGCGGTCACACAGGGGAGGAAATCTGAATTTTCTCAGAAGTTTACACACATCCTCCAGCTACAAGGAGTCCACAGGGATATTTAAAACCATTGTTCCCTTGATGCTGTTTATGATCATGAAATATTTACGGCCCATATGTTTTTGAAATAATGTTCTATATAATCTAAAACCATATAATACATAATAAAACACTTCTGTGCAGAAAAAGAATTTATACCTCTCCCATTAAAAATACAATGACAATTATAAGACCTGAGATGCCAGCAACAAAACACACATTATTAAGCAGGCAGAATTCCTTTTCACTGAACCCATATTTTGGCAGAAAAAAAAAATCCAACTTCTCAGAAAAAGAAAATTAAATAGTGTGAATTTCATCACAACTCCAGAGTTTAAAATAAAACTCTTATTATCAAACCATGAAGAAGAAAAGTTGTTTTCCTCATACAAGGTAACCAGACTTCTCTCAAAGCAACAAGTTCCCTCTCCTGAGAATTTTCTCTCCCTAAATGCTATTCTGAGCTGAGAAAAGATTCTAAGCTAGGTCAAACTACTTACTTTCCATTCAGAACTGTCATTTCTCCTGCTTTCAGAATGAGCATTTTATTACCTCCAGAAAGGAATTAAAGCATGAGATAGTATGATTAAGTTACAGTGGCTCAACAAGCTTTTTCAATGGCTTAGAATCTGGTCACACCTTGAGAGTGTGCCAAAAGGCAGATTGGCCCTGACAAAAAATCTGCTCTTCCCCACCAAATTTCAAGGTTCTGTTCTAACACACTAAGAACTTACAGAAAATCTGGCTAACATTTTTTTAAAATTTTGATATATAATGCTTTCTCCATTTGACTTGTTCTTGAGAACTTTTGCTGTGACAGCTTGAATGAAATCTAAAACGGAAACAAGATCACGCAGTGGCCAACATCTGCCAGGGAAAATTTCAACCCAAAAATAAATGATGAAGTTAGAAGTGCCAAAGGTATGCTCTGCCAGGAAAAAATGAGACTATTTATGGAGAGCTAGTGCCACCAGAGCTTCAGTAGAAACATTACAGATAGAAAAATTGAGGAAGGGAAATCTTACATAAAAAGCGTGGACGGTGCTCCAATAAAGTAGGTATGAATAATGCCTGTATGCAGTAGGGTTAATGACAAGAGTATTCCCAGGTCTCTAAAATGAAAGGGTGCAGGTTTTTATTTGTTTGGTTCTGTGGGTTTTTAAAATCCCACTAAATGGGTAAAGAAATTGTGCTTTTAATATCCATTCAATTCCACCAAAATGTATCTGTGCACCAATAGATCATTTCCTACCTGTGTTCCCGTCCCCACTCTCCATCGATGATTTACTGGTTTCTGACGGATTGTTCATTCTTGAGTCTGCGTTAAAACAGAAAGAAAGAAAGATAAAATAATACAGCAAAAAAATCCCCAAATTTATTCATACCTTTTTATTCAAGGGAAGTACAGAACAGCAGAAATTTGCTGTGTATTTTACCCTAATTCAGATTTATAACACAAAAAAAAAGAACAACCAAAACCAGAACACAATACTGAATCTTCCAGATACATATTATTTCAAAATTTTTTATGACATTATTCCCATATGTGAAAACATGGTATTAGGGGAATAAAAGACAGCATGCTGGAGGGCAATGATAGGTAGGAACTTAATTTTCAATACAATGAAAGTCATAGAAGGAAAAAAAGGAGGGGGGAAGAAGGAACAATGATTACACCAAGATTCAAAAACATTAAGTCTGACCATCATGGCCTACATTATCCTTGTGTTTGTTCCCCCTGCCCCACCCCAACAAAAGAAAGGAAATTCAGTCATTATAATTAAATGGATGCCATTTTCCTAATACTGCATTTCTATTTTACTGGAATGTCACTGACATTAAGTTATTTTATATTTCCTATATATTCAGGCAAAAGCATTAAAATATAAAATAATTCCTCTTCTTTCTCCTTCTGGATGAATGTATTGAAAAGTCTGTTCCTGGTTTCAAAGCCTGTCAGCCGAATACAGTGTAATGCAGAGGGCCTCTCCAGATGGCAGGCAGAGAATATAGTTTCCTTATATAGGAATCTATACAGATGTTCTGTGTACAGCATCAGCTCTCCAGCTTATTCCCTCCTCATTCCTTGCCACCGACCCCAGTGTGCCACATTATCACAGACCAAAATTACAAAAGAATCTCAAGACAGACCAGCTCATAAAATGAAGTGTAAGCAAATCCTTGAGCACACTCTTCCATTCCCATAATGAGCTAAAAGCAAGTTCAATGAGCTTAAAATGAACCCTTTACTCCAGGATATTCTCTTCCTAGGTGCTTAAAAGGTTACCTCTGTCATGTACTTTCATCAAAGCAGTGATTTCCAAAATACCAATAGGCTGAAGAAGAGTACAGGAGCAGCATTAACTGTGCTGCATCTTTCCCCCAGACAGTTCCAAGAATACCCAGACTGCTTGGCAGGCCATGAAAGCTGGAAATGAGAAGATGGACTATTGCCATGTACCATCACCTGCTACTACCAGTGCACAGGAAAGACAGGGACCCGTTGGAGTTCAGAGGCCACCAAGATCATTGGAGGGCTGCAGCACCTCAGCCAAGGGGAAAGGCTGACACAGTTGGGGTTGTAGAGCCTGGAGAAGACTCCATGAAGGCTGTACAGCAGCCTCCCAGGACCCAAAGAATCCTGCAAGAGAGCTGGAGAGGGAATTTTTAGAAGGGCATGTAGTGACAGGGGAGAATGGCTTTAAACTGAAACAGGGCAAGTTTGGACTGGATATTAGAAAGAAATTCTTAATATGAGGATGGTGAGACACTGGAACAGGTTGCCCTGAGATGTGGTAGATACCCCATCCTGAAAGATTTTAAGGCCAGTTTGGATGGGGTTCTGAGCAACCTGATCTAGAGCAAGGTATCCCATGGTAGGGGTTGGGGGGTTGAAACTAGATAATCTTTAAGGTCCATTCCAAACCAAATAATTCTACAATTCTGTGATCAATATTTTTAAAACTAATATGATTTTCCACAAGAACAACTGTGGCAGTTGAATCCAATAGGGCCTGGAAAATCCAGAGGACTGTAACAGTCACAAAACTTCCCCTGACAAGTTAACACAACCTCTCCAGAGCCTCAACTCCTCTCAGAAAGTTCCTGTGCCTATTCTTAAATCTTTCAAGTGTTCAGCCACGTGTAAAAGAGATCTGGACTACCAGTGTTACCCTCGGTATAAAGGCAGATGTGTTAAACTGCTTTTTGAAAGGGAGAGGGAATGAGGAGAAACTTTGCAGCTGAGTGCTGTTGGCCCACACTTCAGCAAGTTTTGCCCCGTTTTTCACAACCTCTGCTTAGCACATTCAAGCCACAAATTCACAGTCTTGAAAAACAGAGCTCTGCTAAGGTTGCAGGTACAGAACCTATTGCTTCCAGGCTCCTTATTTTGTCATTTTCCACATTTGGATAGCATGATTCACACTCTAGAAACAGAACACGGGTTCCATGGACTATACAGAAATGTCTGCTCTTGGCTTGGCCCTCTCTGCTGAGAGACCTTTGTTCCTATCCAGACATTGCATATATCTTAAACTGAGTTCATTGTTGTGGCAACAGCACACTTGTTTAGAGTGATTATAAGCAACATGCATTTGATAAGCAGCATTACGTCATTCCTTTATACACAGATGGCTACTGAAATTTCACTTTAGAGAACACCAAATGGGAGTCCTTTGCTTTGGACACAAATACGAAGAGTCTTCATCCAACAGGAAAATGAACAGAGTTCTTACAAGTCAAATACATTTGGTTGTGGAAACCAGGCTAACTCATGAGGCCACTGGACACAGGATGTAATTTTTAAGCCCAGAGCAGAAGAATAGCTTGAACTAAAGATACAAGCGACCACAAAAGGGAAGAGCACAGGTTGAGAAAGTTGTCTCTCAGAAACATGGAATCCATTTGCTGAACCACTTCAGAAAATTCATGCTAGAAAAACAACAGAGGGCCTCCTGTTGCTAGTTTGTTGCAGGGACTGAAGTATTAGAGCCAAGGTGCAGGCTACTAATGATAGAATAAGCAAAGCAAACTAAACCCAGAGGGGGAACACAGCTGTCCTGTGCACAGAACTCAAGCAGGACAGTCACTGTTCCGTCCTATGAGAAGCTCCCACAAGAAGCCTTCCTACATGATGAGCAAGTTTGCTCAGTCACACAAAGTTGTAACTGTACAGACCTCTTTCCAAAAAGCAAGACAGAACACATTTTTCTGTCAGGCTATGCTGCAAAATACATCCTTCTAGAATAGGTTTTTTAGTACTAGACACAAACAAAGTTTACTTAACTACCAAAAGCCTGTCTAAATGAAGAATATATGATTGAAAAGATCCATCTTTAACAAAGACCTCAAACATTGTTATTGAATAAAGCAGCAAGTTGGAAGAAGAAACATCTTTCTGGTAGTGCTCAGGTTCAAGCGAAGGATAGCATCCATTATTTCACCAGCTGACTATTTCTTGTTCAATCTGTGGGCCTTCTGCATGTAAAGCATCAAGAACAATGCCTCTATTTCCATTGCAAATGGTATGACATCCATCTGAAGCACAAAACTGCTACCAGCAAAACAGGCTCATATCCGCGGGATACTCAACCCACCGATTCATTCTATGTCGAATAAAAAGGCTACTTAGTTTATACGTGCTCATACAATTTCTGCTTCAAACTTAAAAGAATAAACAAATGAAGTGGGCTAAAAAAACCCCAAGCCTTAATGCCTTCACCTTTTTTTCTTCCTTTAGATCTTCCTTGGGTTTTAAATAAAGGCCCTGGGCTACAACTTCTGCCAACATTATCTAAAAACAAACTCCCCAGAAGGAAGGATCGAAAGCAGCAGGTGCATGATTGAAATCAAACTCTCAGGACTGAATACATTCCACGCTGCTACTCTGCTAGCAGGGCTGAGGTGTCGCCAGGCAGTGCTGTGCCAGCCTTTCACACACCCTCAGGAACATTTCCAAAGGCATTCAGGAGAAAGAAGCACTGGACACGGGACCAACCTGAAGCATTATAAGGACTGCACACAGCTGGCAAAGCAAAGAAAACCTTAAGATGGTATACCATTAACTGTTTCCTTTCATCCATTAAAGTGGAACTGCCTAATGCTCCATTTGCATCAGCAAAAATGATTCATTTACATGCATGAGAAAAGCAAAGTTTAATGTGAGTGAAAACATGACAAGAATTATTTAGAAATTAATTTCCAAAAATCACATCATATTCAGAAACAAACACACTCAAACATCTGCTTTAAAATTTACCATCCAAAAATATATTCTTTTACTTAGATATATAAGTTCTTATGTGAACTTATATGATGGAATAAAAAAATAAAAAAAAAATATATATACATTGAGCTTCAGGGGGAAAAGCCTTGAAAATAAATAAAACCTATTGTAAAATTGAGATGATCCATTACTATAAATAACTTTAAAAGACATGAAGAAGGAATTATGGCATGTCTGTTCTGCAGTCCTGATGGAATCTCAGCACAGGAAATACATTATCCCAGTAACCTTAAGCACAGCTTGCAACGGTATCAATGGCAACCACTGTGCACTCCCCCTTATTTTCTATTACACACGAAGAACCTTGCTATATTAAAAATACACAGACATAACATACATTCTGTTGTGGAATGGCTCAATACAGTTACTAAATTCCTTCAACACTTAGGCTCCCTCTAGTTCATTTTAATGCTTTAAAATGCATAACACACAGATATGCAAGTCAAGCCCAGTGCTTGTTAGAAGGCAAATGCTTCTCAGACTGAAATCCTAAAAGCAAAAGGTCTGTATTAATATCACCCAAGTCTGTGCAGAGGAAACGAATTCTCCTGGAGCGAGGGAAAATAGAAAAACAAACAAACAAAAAAACAAACCAAGCAAAGCATGTATTTCCCTGGTACAGATCGAGCTATCCATCTAGCAGGCAGCTATTTGCTGCCGATTCACTGGTGAGCTTCAGCCCCACAAATACCTTCTGCATATGTGATTAAGCCACTATGCATAGTCAATCTCCCAGCCTTGGTGTCCATAAGAAAGAGCTGAGCTGGTACCCACCTAGAACGTAGTCGCTGCAGTCCAGCATTGCTGTGGTATCCTCTACAGGTTCAGATAGTCCAAGGAACGGGAGAATGGCAATTTCTATCAAATCTACACTACTGCTCTGACTGAACATGAAAGGGAGTGGGGAGGTGGGGGGAGAAATACAACTTCAGTTACACCATAGCAATCTTCAACTGAACAGGGAAACTTCAGTTGCTGTGTGGAGTTTTAGTCTCTCCTACTAGCTGTGTCTGACATTGTCAAGGCGACTGAAGCGTGAAAAGTTCCCCTTTTTGTAATAAAATAGAAACAAAGATTGCAGCTGGCAGTTTCCATAATGAAGCTTAATCAGTATGCGCCTGATTAGGGCCTTATGCAAATCTCCTCTCGTTAGCACAGCAGCCAGCACTTTGAAGTCCATGAACAATTCATTTGCAGAGTACACTGAAAGCGCTCCCTGCATAATTTAAATCACGGTATAAATATTTATCAGCTCATTTGCATATTAATTGGCAGTGCATGAAGGGAAAAATTATCTCCCGAGTGCCAGCATAATAATTAGGGAACAAAATGAATTTTCTTCCAATAGCTTGGCTTCTCAGCCCTAACTCAAGCACAGTACCACAGGGGATCAGGGAGGGGAAGAGACAGAGTTCTGTTCAAATGCCACTGAAATGACACGTACAAATTAGAAACAACTCTACAGACTTAAGCACCTTTAATCTTATTCCTGCTGGCAACAATAACATCAGTAATAAAGGGGATTTGGAAAAAGCTTTCCACACAATCCAAATAATCCCACGAAAACAATTAGCAAGGTAGAAGCTGAACACAAAGCTGTCAAGCCGGTGCTTGCACATCTGCGTGGAGTTTTCCACATCCGAACACGCACTGTCTCAGCAAGGTCCCAGGCAGGGAAGAGAGTCCTGCCAGGGCAAGGAAGTGGCACGATTCCCTTTAAACGGCTAAAGAGCTTGGTGATTCATTATCGGGTAATCCCTTTGCCACGGCCAACTTAGCAGCAGTGGATATGTCAAGTATTGTGTAACATTTGACACCCATTAATCTATCCCGAGTGAAATCAAAATAGATTTAGTCTTTTGCTTTCCAATGACTTCCAAGAAAAAAACCAAAAAACTATTACTAATCCCTTCAAGCATGTACACAATATGGCTAAAGAAAGCTTATTTGCAGAGCTATGGTTTTTCAAAGGGGCACGTCACACCCACGTTACATCTTTGAACCACTCAGTGATAACCAGAACGCGCTTGCTGCTGTGACCACAAAGTACACTGGAGCACTGGAGAACTGAGAAGAGGCTTTGGTCTATGGAGAAAGCAATCTTCTTTTCCAAAAGTGGTCCACAGAAGTAAGTGGACTAACTATGAGGCTCTATTAAATCATTTCAAATAGTTTGTTTGCCACTCAAACACTCCTGTCCTAAACAGCAAGAACATTTATATAAAAATTCAAGCATGATATGGCCATCACAAAATTTATTACTCCATATTCTGATCAGGAAAAGGTAATATGATGATGTAGATTATTACAGGGTTGAGCCACCCACTTCCAGGTGGTAATGTGAATTTAAAGAATAAGTTGTTTCTCTCTTTTTTTTTCTTTAAAAATACCATAGCTGTACTTTTCTTCTCATTTCTCAAGTGAATTCAAGCACCACCTCTACAAACAAGAGGGACTGAGAGAAAAGGGACTTCTCAATCATCCAGTACTGACTGGAATTTATTTCCACGCTTGACCTCTTCTTCTGTTCAGGTTCATATCTCTACTTAACACAAGATGTTCCTAGCTATATATTTAACATGAATGATCTACACTTGAAAAAGATTGCAAGGAGAGAGGGAGAAGGTGCTCCCTACTACAGGGAGACAACTGCATGTGCTGAATAGGTTTTCCTAATACCTTGTTCCCAGCTTGGTTTTCTACTCATTCACGTGTCCCACTGAGACCTCTGAGGCACACATTCATGGTTCACTGACCTGCATACAATACTTTTGGAGTGCACTGGAAGATAATCCATTTGCTTTATCGGAGAGCCTGGACACCAATGGTGTAACAAACCAAGCACTTGACAAAGCAAGTGGCTGAGCTGGGGCAGCAGCAGAGCAGGACAGCAGTGCTCTCCTCAAACCAGAGAGTGTTGGGCTGGTGGAACACAGGTGCAGCCCCGAGGGCACAGGAAGTGACCGTTAGAATCGTGCACGCGTGTGGCCATGGCTGATCTGCCTCGCAAACATCAACCCCCACACAAATCTTCACTGGAGCTGTAACATCCCTAACAGCCTAACTAAAATAAAAAAATTATGTATTGACCTGTCAAACTAACAACTGGCCAAAAAAAAGAAGACAAATAAACAAAAACCCTCCCCAAACCAACTAGCCAACCGAAACCAAACACAAAAAAACCAAACCAAATGGTGCTTTCAGTGATCACTTCATTCTTTGAAAATTTCATTATCTTACCTTTCATCTAAGCTCATAGAATCACAGAATGGTTTGAGATGGAAGGGACCTTAATGACCATGCAGCTCCAAACCCCTGCCCTAGGCAGGGACACCTTTCACTAAACCAGGTGGCTCAAAGCCCCATCCAGACCGGCCACGAGCACTTCCAGGGATGGGGCATCCACTTTTCGTTTTGCTCCGTTTTTTTTGTGTTTATTTCTTTAAATTTACCATTGACAGTCTTTTAATCTCTGCTGTAGTAGAGAAAGAAAATGTCTGAGGAGGAATGGTGCCTATCACTCTGCTCCAAAACCAGTGGTGGAATACATTAGTTTAATGTTCTCTTTAGGTTCTGCCACAACACTGCCCATTCTTTTCTTTATGGCTACTTATTAAAAGTCACTTAACACCCTGAACTAAGGACATACTTCTGGTACTCATGTTTAAGCAAAACAGCACTCTGGGCTTTGCTCAGTTTTGTTTTTCTTACAAAGGCACCTCTCAGAAGAGAAAATGCTGCAACTTGTGATAAGTAAAAAGCTCTCCATAGCCCATGAAACTACAGATATCTCAAAAAATGTGTCTCTCCTCTTCAATCAATTCTACAGTTTTCACATTTATGACTTTTCCCCCCATAATCCTATTCAAATTCTTCCTTAAAACCAAAGAAACTAACACAAAGCCAGGTATGACAAAGGCAGACTTTATTCAGCTAGACACTTTGGAATCCGCAGATAACATTTCAGGAGACTCTTTCTACCTCATTCACTTCTTTTTGTCACTTTCTATGTATTTTCCACACCATACCACTTCAAATTAATGTCTTCCTATTGCAGTCTGCCCCACGAGTATGTCACTTTCTTTATTCAGTTATAATGACAATACATGATCCCTTAATAACTCCATTTTTGGAAAGGGAACATCATTTTTACTTGCAGACTATGCAACTCTTGTTTTTTTTATATGGATGTGTTTCCATATACTACTAAAATGTTATTTACTACACGCCCTTCATGACAGGTAAGAAATTTCTGCCCCATCCAGCTCGGTGACAAGCATGACCTTTGCAAACTTCAGGGCCACACTTTCTGATGAGATTACCCAATATGCCAACTCATCATATCCCTCTTAAACAGTGTACTTGGAGTGGAGTGCAAAGGAATGCATATAAATGGAATACAAAATACAGGGAAAGGAAATACAGTATTAACTGCAACATTACCATGCTGCCATCATTAGTGTATCAATGCTTAGGACATTTTACCTTGAAGGTACTACATTTTAACTCCAGACATTTCCAAGTCTCCATTCCCCTCCAAGCCAAATGAAACCTAACAAAAATTTCAACAAACAGAACTCCAATGTGTTATTAAAAAAAATTGTAAAAATCACATACTTCAACCAAACAAACTGTTATTGAAGTTGGTACAATCCTCTTAGAGTAATTATGGACAGACAGCAGCCTGTTCACAGCTAGGGCTGAAAGCTAACTCTAATTTTAGCCATCACCTTTGACTGTGGCTAAGAGAATTGATTTTATCTGAAAATTGGTTAAGTTTGCTCTGAAAGCCAAAAAGAGCAGTTGTCTGGAAAAGTCAAATAAAATTGGCCTGGTTTAGACTTACCAGTCATTAGGCAATTACTATGAATTGGAATTTTAGTCTACATCTAATTTTACTTCTCACAAACTCAAATCATAACTATCCTTTAAAACTTCCAACCACACAAAATGCCTTTCAAAACTCCTTTGTGTATGTTTTTGAAGGAAATTAAGCATGTGGAGAGCTAAGCAGGAATGCTAATTTATCTTATCAGTGCAGGACAGCGGATACTTGTAAGTACCCGATACATTAATATAAAAGGGTTTGTTTGTGGGTTTGGTTTTTTATGCTTCAACTTATTTTTGTCCACAGAAGGTAGCAACTACCATGGATTAAATCTTTTTTTTAATAGAAAGAAAAGTGTTTATGACGAATTTACAATACCACCACACAAGGAGGGAAGAAAAAAGGGGGGCAGTGATATGATGAGAGAAAATAAAATAAATCCTTATTCAAAAAATACAGAATTATAACTTGCACAAGTAAACAGCCTTATTTGAAACTCACAGCTAATTCTGCCATTCAGGTGTATCATCTGAAAACTTCTGCCCTACCCTTACTGCCTACAAGCCATTGCACATAAGAAAGCATCCATATATTTACATAAAAGTTTTTCTTCCATCCTGTTGAACGTTTTCTTTTCAATAGCAAAGAATACAAATTCAGTGCAGTCAACCCTTGCTGTCTAAGTAAATGTTATTGTCATAACATTTACTTAGAAATGATGGAATATTTTGAAGAGCAGCAAATGTTAGGTCTTTACATGTCCTGAATTAAGCTCTCCTGTTCCACTCATTATGTTTCATGGTTTTCATGACTATTTCATAATGGCTTGAGACTTTTTCTTTCATGTTGTTTTTAGCGGTTTTTGTTTATTTACATGCATCATAAGCTCTGACTCCAGGAACTTAATTCAAAAACCAACCTGAAGCGTCACACCTTTGAAAATCAATTTGTGTTTAACTACCATGTTCCACCTGCCACAGAGCTGTTGCACATTAGCACATTTTATTGTCTTCAGGGCATTCACCTCCTTCCAATTTAACTTGAGGTTAGCATAGAAAATTAACAAATCGTGCCGATTCCACCACACCTCAGGTATGGTTCAATACCACTACATATTCATTGTTCTAGTCAACTTGTAGATGAAAAGTAATAAGCAAACTTAAGCAGGACTTTTTTTAAAAAACACACACAAAAATTTCTTAAAATGTGACTATTGTATGGGAAACACCTGTTTTGAATTTTTGTTCACTTATGTGGGTCTCATTCTCCTTTAAAATTATTGGTTTGTCAAATCTAAAATATTTCACACACTGACAAGTACTGAACACCTTGGGTAGATGTATATTGTCTATTAGTTAACACCCCTTGTATTTTATTACTTTTACAGGATTTGCATGCCTTGCATTGTTTTTCAAAAAAAGACTGCAGGACAAAATAAAGTCTGAAAAGAACACTGATGTGAAGTTACATGAACAAAACACAAGGGAGGGCTGGAGAACAAGATCAGTAAAACGTCAACATTTATCAGAATTAGGGAAAAAAGCAATTTAAGGGTGCATGTCTATGTTGTAGTAAGACTGAGGAAAAAAGAAAAGGCCGTATTACTTCCCCCTCTTCCCCTGCTCCCCCCTCCCCCAAACAAACAAATAAACCCAAAAACAACCTCATGAAAAGCTTGAAAGCTTTTATGGATGCTGCATCTTGGGGCAGCTAAAGAACCTGGAGCACCATCAGGTACCAGCCCCATGAGGAATGGGGTGACCCCAAATTTCCCCTGGAAGGGAACACCAGCCAATCCTCATGTACCTCCTTCCTGCACCTAAAGTGGGGTCATTTCTTCCCACAAATGACATTTATGGGCACATATCTTCCCCACTATGCTACTGAAATTGTGCACACATTTGAACGGGAAAGGTAAATACAGTCCATACTGCCAAAACACCAAGCAATGAAGGCAGCATAAATACTGGTAGTTTCAAATTGTTATTGCAATACACACTAAAAATATCAAATATTTGAGAAAAATAAATATTATCTAATATGCAAATCACAACACAACTGACTTGCCTTGACACAGAAGAGTACTTATGCCAAGTCCAAATATTGAGCAGAAATATTTGTTTTAGCAGCTGTATGAATTATTATAGTCTGGAAGGATCACTGTATGTGCATTCCAAAAGCATTAATTTTGCCTCCCCACATCCACTCACGTAACAGGGACAGGCCTCAAAGCTTAAAAACATTATTTTCAAACTCATCTGTAAATCAAAACATAATGCCTTATGCCAACACGCTGTTTCTCTGTTCTCCACTTTGCCAAAGTAGCAATTACTAGTCTCGCTTGATGAACAGGGGCTCTAAAAAGAAGAGATTAATTCAGTGTATGACTTAACCACACAGCACTGCTCAAATCCCAGAGCCTCCACACCACTTGTCATTAACTACACTACAGGTCACCCTCAAAACACACAAATCAAAGTCACGGGTTTAAGCTTACAATGAGTCCTGCTGGAGCCAAGCTGATTCATCAATATCAGCAGCCCTGACAGTATTTAGCTCTAGTTAGCTAATTAGAGTGTTTGACAAACAAATTAATAGCAAAAAGCACATGCAAAATCTCTGCAGTTCATCACATGAATTGAAGTTGCACGGCTGTTGTGCCCACGCTTTGCAGGAACTGCTTTTGCTCTCTCTTCCTTAATAACTATCTCAAATCCAAGGAAGGATATTGCTTTAATGCCCTCAGCACACTGATCCAGACACTATTAACACCTGTAGGAACCACAAGACATGTCATGAGAATGCTTCTTTCTGAAGCTTAAATTATTTGATCTCAAAAGAGGAAAAGGCCAAATTCCAGACAAGCTGCTTTGTATGTTACAAATTGAACAAAAAATTGCCAGATGCAAGATCTGAAGAAAGAAACAGAGTTATTCACTCTGCAGACACTGATTCCATCCATCAGCACACATATACAAGTATCTATCATTTTGGCTGCTCAGAGCTAACATAAGACTGTATTTGCTATCAGCCAGGAAAAAAAAAATAATACGGAGTGCTTGGGCACCTGGGTCTTTAATTTACAATAATTTAAGAACAGCAGAAAGTGAGAACCACAGCATAACTACACATATAAAGTAGGAGCTATGTGAGCTTTTCCAGGAGATGGTCACAAGCCCGGTTTTGCCCTTTTTAGCACCTATGCTATGCTAAAGCAGAAAAGACATTGATAAGCTTTTCCAGGAAATAACCACAAGAAGGGGTTTACTAGAAACAGTGCTGAAGGGCAGCATGACTGACACCTGTGGCTGTGTTTGCAGGGGATTTACTGGGAAGACATGCACATTGTATTTGCAGGCCCATGGACACACCACTGAAGACAGCAATGTTTTGTTTATTTCCCCAGCAAATCAGAGAAGAGGTAAACTTTTCCACACTGCCTCAGTTCGTAACTTACTTTGATTGGAACTATTAGCTTGACAGGTGCAGAAGCCTCTCAAAACAAAAAAAAATTTTAAAAAATTCATGATCTATTTAAAAATTACAGAGTAAAAGAAGACAATTGAAAAAATTAGGTCAAAAGACCTAACTAGAAATTTTAGAAAGTGATGTCCAGAATACTTAAATTCTTAGCTGCCCATTCCTCAATAAAGCACAAGTCTCATATATGCATATTTCATTTTGTTTTTCCACAGAGAAATCAAAAATTAAAACAAGGACACTTAATTTAGGGCCCTGTCAGCACCACAACCATGGGCCATGAATGCTGAGGCAGCAAAAAGCAGCATTGCTGCCCTGCTGCCTCCTACACAACTACACAAGAGAGTTGGTCTGTCTTACAAGTGCAAGGAAAAATACTAACCCAAATCTGTTTTTTAATCCAAGAGAGAGAAATGTTTACCCTGGTGAAACACAAAGGCAGCAAGGACGCGGAAACAAACAAATGGGAAGAGGGCTCCAGTAGGAATACTGCCTTAAAATTTTCACTGTCTACAGCTTCAGTCCACCCCTGTGTCACACACTCATCTTACGAATTCTGTCACGCAAATTGTGTGACAAACAGAGGAAATTAAAACCTCACAATAACCATTTATTTCCTCTTTGGGACACTGACTCTCAGCACTAAAGCTGACAACTTTTATCAAGTACACTTCCATATGTACATACCCCAGCAATGCAATTCTGGAGAATACCAGTGATTTCTGGTCTCACACAGGCTATTTCCATGCTCAAAAATGGAAATGTCATTCCTACACTGTAAAATTTAACTAGAGAATCACTTATTTTCATCAGATGCACTGAAGAAGGCATTAGAATTGCAAGGTTTTGAAAGTAAAGAAAATGGGGAACTGTTGACTGACAGAAGCAGCAGCAGAGTAACAAATACAATTATACAAATAAGGAGTTTAGCACAGACCCAGCTTAGAGCACTAAACCTTAAATTCAAGGAACTGCTCACATAAGAATTTAAAAATAACTACTAATAACTCTAAGATGTCATAGAAGACCAATCTACAGAAATTGAACAAGTACACCTCATAAATGTCTGAGACCTCTGTATAAAACCCCTGTAGGCTGATCTAGAGCATCAAGCCAGGCTGAAAACTGGAATTCTCAAGGGACACCACAGCTCTGGTGACATTAACAACAGGTCAGAACTGAAGCTGTTTACAAGCAATCACACATTAACCCTCAGAATTTTNTACATACTGTTTAATTTATGAATATTTAATGCTTTATATAGAACATGTATACTATATTATAAACAGTGTATATACAATATGTTTATATTAGGGGTTTTTTTTAAATAAAGTCATGATCTCAGATTTCTCAAAGCTTCTAAGCCTACTGCTCTGAAAACAGTTTACATGTTCTGTTTTCCTGCAGAAAGGTACCACGACAGTGCCAACCCAGTGGAAGAAATAACATAAAGAGCAACTCAACATTCAGTGCTGTTTTCACCACTTTTGTCCAATCTTGATCAAAAGGCAAGTTACTGTAGTGAGAATGAACAAGCAAGAAAACAAGTAAAGCCCCAAAGTGCCAGGATACCATCATCCCCAAAAATCCGGCCACAAACAGCCCAAGAGCTGCCAACTGACCACTGCTGCTGACTTGAATGAAAATCATTCCCCAGCCTTCTTAGGAAGTCAGTCACCGCTGAAAGAAGAGCAATTCAGTATTCAGAAAAAAACCCCTCAAGCTAAGCTCTCCAGCAACACTCAATATTGCACTGACATTTTAATACTGCACTGAGTTGATCTAACATGCCATTTTAAAAGAAGGACCTGTATTCCACATTGCTTTCACAATCCCTCACCATCACAGAAAGATTACTCATTAAAAATGCAGAGAAAGTTAGCAAATTCTATGGGATTTAACTAAGTCAGAGGCAATGAAAAAAAAAATCCTCTGTGACATTCCATTTCCAACAAGCCTCACAACACCGGTGAAACGCATGTAAAAAGGTTACAAAATTCAGAGCCCTGCATGAGCCTGCAAGAAACGTGAATACGTGCATCTTTTCCATCCAATGTCACAGTCTCAAAACGACAAGCCCTTTTTTGCCTGCCTACCGGCGAGTCTACACTCCTCTTTTCTTCTTTTGAATTTTCCCCAACTTAAATTGAATGCAAATAAACCAGGTGTGGTCCCCAGAGCAGTAATCTGCAGATAGTCCCCACCGAGTTCCCATAGCAACTTGCACAGCTGGCCACGAGAAAGAGGTTGTATCTGCTTCATACTGGCTACAGAGTTTAAACACTCAGCAAGTGAAACACCAATTACTGCATCTTGTAAAGGAAATATCAACTAAAAAGCGCATCCATTTTTCCTTGATTAACACAGGAAAATAAACCTCTGGATATGCTCCTCGTCCAGCAATCGCTCAGCATGTAAAGTGAATATTTGTTATTTAGAAGAGGTGATGCCTGCAAAGGAAATGGCTTCTCTTTTCTACGGCAAGGAACTGAAGTTTAAGAAACACTACAGCATTTGGAAAATGCCTGTCATTCTGTACCCTGCCATCCAGAAAAATATAGCTGGAAGAGAAAAGTCAGAAACTCAAATTCTTCTGGACAAGTTATATGATTTCCACAAGACAGTACCTCTCTGACAAGTGCTTTGTAATATTTCAAATTTTTACTGTACTCTTTCTGTATCAGCTAAGTCTCAGTGTAAAAGCCCAAAGTTACTGTGACTGACAAACAGCTGTTCATTCCATACAAAACCTGCCCTTTGTTCCTTACCTACAAACACAGATCCCTCCTATTAATTCCCTGCCTTTCTGCATCCTGCAGGCACAGCTCACTACTTCAGCCTGCAGCTCCTCACCCCAGCCTTCTCACTGTGTCCATTCCATACCAGCTGGCTAAACAACCAGGGAGAAGGCACTGGGGCTGGTCTGGAACCTGGGCAGGACTGACTGGCCACATATATGTACTAGATGGTCAACCCACCAGAAAAGCCACACAGATATGGATCAGGCTTTCTCTGCTTTTCTTTTGGCACAGCCACAAGCAAGAAATTTCTCCTTTCCTCAGACTGTGATTTCAGGTAAGAACAGCCCCTACCAGCTTAGGGGAAAGGATGGGGCCAAGTATCCCTGCTAATATCCTATGGCTCTTGGGAAGCGGAAACACAGACGGTACCTAAGACACTGCCGACCCTCTCCCACTCTCAATTACAAATAAAAGTCTTTTTGGGGCAGAGGATGTTGGTAAACATGAAGTAACCTCAACAGATTTTTCTCTGTCATGAATCTGCACTAACATCCCAGTGAAGCCCTGTAAACTTTGAGGAAGCAGCCTGCAGCAAGGAGTCTTACAGTCTAAGCATACAATAAAGACCATTCTTTTCTAATTTGCTTTAATTCAAAGACAGATTCTATCTTCTTCTGTAGCACCACTTTAATGTCCCCTACTTCTTGCAGAAAAGGAATCCATGAACTGTAAGCTTCTATTCCCCCTCCATGACACTTCATTGACTTCTGCCATACCCGCCCTTAGCTCTATCTTCTAGGATGATAATCTCACATCTACCCAGTTGTCCATTAAAAGTGTGAATGGATACCATAAAATAATGCCTAATGCTGTTTTTCTACATATTTTTTTAATGTCTGAAGAGAAGAGCTGCACAGTCTAGTACCTAAGAGAAAGAAGCACTAATGGATTGTGGCACAATGCTATTTTTTCTTATATTGCTTTGCATTCTGATCTTTTCTTGTTAAGTTCTAGCATTTGGCTGGCTTTTTGACTACTTGTTGAGCATGAAAATACAGCAGCTATTTCCATGAAAAACTGTAACATAAAAGACCACATAGTGAAAGCATTAGGAATCCCTATATTAACTGCATATAAACTCAGGACTTATCTCTTGTTCACCAGGAACTTAGTATCATTGCAACATCATAATCTGTTCAATTTGGTTAAAACTGGACAACTGTTTTTGAGGGAGAGTGGAAAAGAAAAGTCAGAAAGACATAACACAAACCAGTCTTTCCTTTGGAAATCTGGTTAAGTAAAAATAACAACAAGATGCTTATCAGCCCCCAAAAGAGCAGGAGGTTGATAAGAAACAGCCTCAGTATCAGTCACTGCTGTTTGTGCTGACTTTACAAAGTATGTGTCCTTGTACTTGGCATATCCATCTCTCAGTGACTGCTATTCTACAAGGAGGGCATGGCAAGCTTATCCAGGAACATTCAGCCTGTAACTTCACAAGAGGCCACCATTATGCCACTTGTCCCATATGAGAATGTACATTTATCAAGGAAAGGGGAAATATAAACAAACAGGAGCAGTTCAATGTGCATATTAGCTATAAATTTTATTCCTCCATAACACATATAAGACACTGTACACCTGTGAGCTCTTCCCATTATCCCACCTGTGGGAACTAACTTGAATCCATCACTAACTTGAAAGCTACTCATTTGCTTAAGTACTTCTGGTTTTCTTCTCTACCTTTTCTGCCTTCCAGATTTCTTTTCTTCTTCTATTCAGCAGCACTTCAAAGAAACAGCTGAGCTGGTGGCATTAAAATGACCAGGGAAGCACACAAAGCTTTAGCAGGGCACAATCACTGAGCAAGAGAAACATGCCATTTAGTGTTTAAAATGATGACTGTAAGCCCACTCAGTTGGAGGAAAAAGAAAAAAACCACAATTCATTAGAAGAAAAAAAAACAGTATTCCCCTATACACCTGGCATAACTTGCACTTTAAGAATCACACTATATTAACATTGATAGTGCACTGCATATTAATAAAAGCCAAAGGACTTAAAAACTGAAGGCACTTAAGTCTGTATCGCAAGCCAGTAAATTTGCACATTTTACAGGAAGAAATAAAAGGGACATACAACTGGCAGAGTCTGGAACCTGAGGAGATTTTACACTGGAAGTGAACATGCAATTTTGAAAGAATTAGTAGTGATACCAGCTAATACTGGTATAACATATAAATATTTAATGTCAGGTGTTAAGGAGGAGACACTCTAAATGTAAATTTACCCAAGTGCACACACGCATGCTCTCTGCTCTCACTCATATGTATCCCTTACACCAACAAAGAGGCAAGTTTTGTATATCTCAAAAATACAGAAGATCTAAGTACATATTGATTGTGTCCTCCACAGCTCTTATCTCTGCTGTGGTTCCTTTCACGATATTTGTTGCACGCTGAAGACAAACTCACACTGAAATTGCCCATATGCAATTCAAATGTCATTTGACAAACTCTAATCTATACATGGTACTTGCTTACGAACAGCTTAAATAGGGGATGGAGGGGAAGGGAGAAGGTAATAGGGAGGAGTGAAGGTTTTGCCTTCTGATGAGACCTGGAAACAAACACAACATTTCTGTAAAAAAAGGAGGCCACTGAGCACCTCCTCTGTAACTTC
The DNA here is from genome assembly GCA_013397155.1 of Irena cyanogastra. Lineage (NCBI taxonomy): Eukaryota > Metazoa > Chordata > Aves > Passeriformes > Irenidae > Irena > Irena cyanogastra. Next base: position 1,321,592 of record VWZV01009556.1, on the reverse strand, counting down.
AGCCTCAATTTCCAAGTGATGGACGAGATTAAGAACAGTCTCATTAACACACTCTAATAGACAGAGCTATAAACCATTTTCTTAGCTTCAGCTGTTAACTGGCAGTTCATTTTTTATAAGGCATGCCCTAAGACTGAAACCACCAGCATCAGTCTCCAGCAACTGGATCTTACTGTGCACCTTGGGCTGGTTAAAGAGGCTCCCTTAACCCTAAGACCCCTTATACTCAGTGAGCAAGTAGCTGATCACTAGGTCAAACTTGGTGCAACCAAAAATTCTGAATTTTAAGTTCAGTTTGACAGGCTTTTCACATTTTCAATCTATCACATCTCTGGCTTTGTTAGCAACTCCCCTGATGTTACAAATTTCCTAGCAGCACCATGAGGTTAGACCCAACCATATTTGTAACTCAAGTATTGTGTTATCACAGGTACTGCCTCACTCCAAAAGCCATTTCCTGACTGTAATTCATCACAATTCAACTCATTTTTAGAGTGTACGTGTTTCAGAGCACAAGCTCCTCTACCAAAAGTGAAACCTATATCTTTTTTTTTTGCTAGGTGTTTAGCAGAGACTCTATTTAGCTGAATTAAAATAAATTGGTAAGTTCCCAGATAAAAATTGGTGACTTAGACCCCTTTGCAGTAATGGACCTATAGTAGCAACTCCACCAATAGTTGCATCCAATAAAAACTTCACCACTAAAGCTTCCATACTTCCTGATCACTGGCAGATACGGAAAGCACTTGCTGAAGAAAAAGACACAGCCAGTAGATTTTGACTTTCCATTAACAACTGTATTGAAATTTTTCAGTTGTCCTGTCCTTAATCCTTTTAGTATGTGTTACTATTGATTTTGTATCACTTTAATTTGGTAATCAATGAAGTAAGCCATTCTAAATCAGATACATTATAAAAGAGTGCATTTTATCAATACAATTACAAAACAGAGCTTTAATCTTAACAAGAACTGAAAAGGCTTACAGCAAATCCATCTAAAAAGACTTTCTCTCCTACCCCAGAAAATTGTATGAATTGACATTAGATTATTTTTATTGACCAAAAATTGTCTATCAGCAAATAAAATTATCTAGTTACTCAAGCGAGTGCAACTGACCTCCAGCTTTTAAAATAAAACTGCCCCATTTTTTGACATTATTGACTCACTCATTTTTCCACCCCCCTCTCTGCAGCTTCCTTGGTCGCTTAAGATTTACCAACATCAACAAATACATAAAATCAACAAATTAGAGAAGTTTCTTTCCAGTCAAAATTACTAAACACAAGCTGCCTTGTCTCGCAGATTTTAGAAATCCAACTCTTAAGTCTCTCGAGCATTCCTCTTCCTCCCCACTCCCATTTACTTTAAGAAGGGCATTTTCTCCTCATTTTTAGGAAACACTTAAGGCCACTCAAAAGCAGGTGAGCAGGTAGTGATCTGCATAATAACAGAGGTCCTCACCCTTCTGCACATTTCAGAAAGTGTCCAGGGACTACAACTCCACAGGCTGGTTAGTCAACCTAACAACTGTCTCTCACCAAAGAGGGGGGTGGAAATTCCATAATTTCCTCTATTTTGGAGGCTTGGTGTTGCTTTTTGGCACTACTTTATCAGACCAGAGAGGTGTCTAACTAGTGCAGAAGTTGATAAATGGGGAGAAGGGGAGGGAGAGGTGCTGCTGTGGTGGCTCACTTGGCTCATGAAGTCCCATCTGCAGAGACATTCATCCTACATCATGCAATCATAACAAGGTTGTATGCAAACTTTGAAATAAAGGCTGGTATTACTGGTATTACTTGAGCTTTATCAGCTTGCAATACACCATCAGGAAAAACAGATCAGGGTGTTCTAAACAATTCTTCATGTACTTGTATTTCATTAGCTTAAGAAAGGTTAATTCCACATGACTACATCAGAGAGTACTTCCCAAGCCATGCCACTGCCTCTCCTCCTTATTTGCTAACCAGGACATGACCACTGTGAAGAGAAAAAAACAGAGACTGCTATTTCAGAAGGAGAGTACAGAGAGCAAATTGACAAAGCTGGAGCTGGAATCCTCCTAAGCCAGCAGAAAGACATTGAAGACCAGACCTCCATTTGGACTCCTCTTTGCCTCATCAGGAGGGGTGAAGCCATATAAGGTATTTATTATGTTTATTCTTCAATAAACTTTTTTTTTTAGAATCTGAAAATCGATAGCATCCTTCTAAATAGCAGAGCATAGACAGCTACTTGTCTGTCAAACAGCTTTTGCTGATGGGTAGTAGATACCCATAGCAGAGGTACAATTTTAAATAAGTCATCTGAGTTTATTATTTCATTTCCCTCATTTTTGTATGAAAATATCAGCCATCAATACTTGTGCATTCACCGTGAGCTGTTCTCTCAGAGATAATTTGGCTGCAAGAGTCAACAGGCAGACTACAACTGAAGGAAGTCTCTTCAAACAGCATTCCTCACAATTCCTCTTTTACATTTTACTTCACTATGCAGGTTCAAAATCCTACAGTATTACTCCAGTTGACAACTAATCTACCCTATGTGTGCAATGAATCATCAGTTTGCCTATTAAATTAACAATCAAATTGACGATTAATTTATTAGGGGTTTTGTCCTGCTAATTACAGAAACATATGTATCATACTATAAAGGCCTTTTTTATTGCTGCTGAGATCACCTTATTTGGTTTGAGCACCAATTTTTACTAATAAGTTTTTTCTCTAATTATCACACTTGAAATCAGACATACGTTCGGTTTTCAACCACGTGCCCCCTATTTTAGCTGAATTTTTAAACCTCCCTGGCACCAATTTAATGTTCCACCTGCTCCTCACTTACAAATTTCACCACACACCCCTACTGCAAATAATCACCCTTGCTATTTCTTTGTCAGGTTTCTGGTTACACTCTGATGGTGGCAGACCCTGGCCTTTCTCCAGAGGCTCTCTCTCCTGGAAAGAGATATCGTGCAAAACTAAATTTAAACTTTGCTTCCCTAAGCAGTCTTTCCAACTACACATTTCTATTCAAATCAACAGATAGCATCTGCTTAAATGATCCTAAGAATTGCTGCAAAGAGATGAACTGCTGAACCTAAAACCTGCCTGATGTATGATTAATATGAGGTACAAGAAACCTCACAGTGGACACCCATGGAATAGCCCACTTACCAGAGAAGTTTCTTCCTAATCCTCTTTGGTTAGCACTTTATTTGTTCCCTGTTGTATAATGGTTTTTCAATTCTTTACAAAGGCTTTACAAAGCTTTCATTTAACCTAGCATAATGTACTGTAAATGAATAATCCCTTTTCTTTCCTGATCCTGTTAATCTTTTGGCCTCAGTTACATCTCACAGCAGTGAGATGCAAATGTTAATTATGCAAGAAGTATAAGATCTGTATTTTGATTTCCATCTGTCCAATACAAGCCCAGAACAAGGCACACATAACTGAGTGCTTTCCTATCACCATGGGAACATGATTGCCAGGAACATACCAAGAACGTCTCATATTGACTCCCAGAAGCCCCAGTCAAGTACCTTCTATCCATCAGAGCCTCCTTTATCTCCTTTGTTGATCCATATTTTTCACAACCCCCTGATTATTCTCACTGTAACTCAATCTTCCTCGAGGCTGCAGAAACATGGTCTTACTCACATAACATCTCCCTCTTGTTTGTGTATGCCAATTATCTCATATACAAAACACATGTAGATGTAGAAGGAGTTGAAACATTTTTTTTAATGTGATAGTGAAAGCAATCAAAGTTGACAAAGTTGTAGGGCAATCCCGTTTTCTCCTGGCCATCCCTCCCATGAGGAACACCAGCATTCAACTCACCCCATGGGTGGCATGATTAGCCCACAGAACTGGGCATCAGGAAAATAACCCTCCTGGAAAACAATTCTGGCAGCTCAGCTCCCAACCTGGATGCCTGCAAAATCAGACAAACCCAGCAAAGCAAATGCCATTGAGGGTGGGACCAAGCACAATGAATCTAGTTTGGTTTGAATTGTTTAAACCACAGCCTCACCATACTTTTAGATTTTATAACAAAGCCAATCTTATGACTGTCCAGCACTGAAAAAGAAAAGCTTCATTTTCTTTCTATCCCCAAATCACAACAAGTTGACTCTCCCTCTTCCCTCACACTGCCCTCCCTGGTGCTCACCTAACCAGAGGAGGAGACAATTTTAGTTGGCAGTCCAGAAGAAAACTAATTTAATAAAAAAGTAACAAAATTTTTTTTCCTTTCAAGTTAAATCAGCTATGTGTGGTAGCCAAAGACTGAAAACAGATACAAGGGCAGAGGCTGAAGCATGCAAGAGCAGGAAAGAAAGGAGAACTGCCCTGTCCTTCCAGTGGCAATTAAAAAGGTTTGTCACAGCTTCAGCATGAGTGTGAAGAGCCAGGGTACAGCAATGTGATGGCTTAGCACTGTTGGAAGGAGGCTACACTCCACACTTGGATTTCCCACCATTTTTGGCTACACTATGCTGGCTTTGTCACTACACCCTCCCAGTAGGGTATATAACTTGTTAGAACAGTGGAAGACTTTCCAAAGAAAGAAGAGCATAAGACAAGATAATGAACCTGAAGTTAAGGAGCAAGGGCAGTCCCATTTTAGCTTCAGAGAGCTGTTAAGTTGGCTTAGCCAAGCTCGGAAACATAACTTAAGTACAGATATTTCTGTTTCAGAAAGAGATTTATTGTAATACTGTAAAGTGCCTAAAAAGAGTTGAAATCAGACATACATATAGAGGAGTCACTCAAGTCACCATCATTGCTGCTCTTCGCCAGCACATTAGTGATTGTAACATATTAGCTTTCCCCTTACATAAAGAATTCAACTGTGACCACCCAAAAGTCTTACACCGCTGAATACATTTGCAGCTTTATGTCCTCAGCTTCCCTCAAATACAAAGCAATGTGCAAAATGCAATGCATCAAAGTCAAGAGAAACCTACAGAAGCTGTAGCCACAGAATAAAGGACATGTTTTTGTCACAGTGATTCAACACATCCAATGCAAATCTCGTCTCTTAGAATTGCTAGTTAGATTTTGCTCAACAGTTCATAGTCAAGCATGTTAAAAATTACTTGATAGACTGCTCTGACTGAAAAATAACAAGGCTGAGTTCTATCAACTCTCTTACCAGCAACAGAGAATGAAAAGATGCCCATAAACCCTTCATTTTTTCCAGGTGCTTCTAATACTTGCTGTGGTAATGAAGAACAAGCCAGAGCCCACCATACCATAACCAAATTTATTTTGCATTGAACTAGTATGTGATATGTGTAATAGTCTAATAGAGGAAGTTCACAGAAAAAAAGTTGGCATAGCACTGCTCAGTTTCAGTTTACCTTAATATCTGAAACTATTTAGACACTACCTCCTTTTTCAGAACAGAAACTTTCAAGAAAACATGGTGAATTGATGCTGTTTTCATATTTCGGTTAGAAGCTAGCCAGAACTCTTTTTCATCTTGAAGCAGCACAAGATATAAATGTTATTAGAACACAGAGAGTGGCAATGTAATTCACAAAGCATCAAAACTGCTAAAGGCTCTTGCCTGAATTGTTTCCATCTCGCAATTGTTGTAATTTAGAGATTTTTAACTAGATTATGATTAAAGCAAGAGTTTGCCCTTTTGGTAGGTACATCAGAGACTCAACCTACAAAAAGCTGTTCTGCACAGTAATTTCCAGAACAGCTAAAAATCTGTTTTACCACAGAACAAGAATTCACGTGGCAACAAATCTACCTTTATGGCAATCACTTCTTTTGGCAACCATGTCCTCTGAACCCAATTCTGTGTTTGCACTGTTCCAGCCCTACCCTACACCCTCAGCTTCATTTGTACAATCATTCGTACAGTGTCCCACAAACAGAGTCAAAGAATTGATAGAGATTAAAAGTATCTGTACAGTTCACCATACAACTGTCTACCTTAAAGGCATTTTATATATACATATAAAATATATATCTATATAGGATAGATTAAAGTTGAGTTTCTCTGAGTTACTGAACTTCTGCAATAAGCATGTTCATAAAGATCTCTTCTCTGCATTAATTTTCCAACAATCGATGAGTCTCATATTCTTACTGAATTCTTTCCTTTCATGTGAATGGTAGCAGTTTCCTGTACCTGCCCGTTTACTGGGAAATCCCTAAGAAACCAGCCTCCTTGAGACTTCCACGCCCCTGAAAAATGTAACCAACTGGACAGTGGATGCAAAAAAATGACAAGAAATGGAATTAACAGTCAGCATAACGTAATGATCTCAATGTTCTTTGAAAAACATGATTAAACATCCCCTCCCCAAAATCTCCTGCCACCCTTTGAGGTTTAATAAAGCTGAGAGACTTTCTGTATAAAGATCTAATTTAGAGCTTGTAAGCAGGTTAACAAACAACAAAAATTACCAAAGAAAGAAAATCTGACCTTTTGTCAGTACATCATCTTTTTCCCTGCCACCTAGAAAGTATGTAAAGGTGTGTATTTAATCTCCTCTTAAATATCTCTTTCTGCTCTCTTCCATTCTGTAGCACGCTGTGTTTATTTCCTAGCCTCTCACCCTTAACTTGAGGGACAGGCTATTCTCTTAAATCCACCTTATTAGCTTCACAAATGCATGGCACACCAAGGTCAAGGTATAAGGCGAAAAATTCTAGCGTTCAAAGCAGGTACAAAGAGTGGAAATGCTTGAAATAAGGACTGAAACAGTACATGCTCTAGGAGAGCATGCCTCAAAGAGCCAGATTCACACAAAGGGGAAAAGAAAATGTTGCGCTCCAATTTAATCAAAATCCACTGGACACAACAGCTGACTCTGCAGCCCTGGTGACCTGAAGAGTAATTTTATTAGTTATACGGAAATATCCATTTTCAAGTTCCAACTGCTGCTCGTCTCTACTTCCCCAGCTTGCCCATGAAGAGGAGAAAATTCACACAAGCAGCGTTTTTACAGGTTCTTCCTCAAGGAACACTCTGAAACAGAATAAGAGAGTTCCCTCCCCTCATTTGGAACTACACTCTTTTAAAATAGCACATGCTAAAATGCAAAAGATTTATTTTAACTTTAAAGCAGCACTGGCACTTGGAACTTCTATGCACATAAGACAAGCTCAAAACATCCGTAAAAACGATACTGGAAACTTCAGCACACGTATTTTCTTAAAATCCAGATTTTGGTACAGTTTACATAAATTTATAGCAGGCATAGAGTAGGCAAAGCTGTCCCAGTAATACTTTAAGTATCTGCTGAACAACAGTTCAGCTGTGTTCCATTTTCACCATAAAAAAACCAGTTATGTCTGACAGCAGACATTACACCGCATATTTTACGCACCGATAAATGTTAAAACCCATTTCTGTTATTTTAATAGCATTTTAACATTTTCATACTTTTAACTTGTGTCTTTAGTTGTGCCTTCCCTAGGAAACAAAAACAAGAACATGAATGTGATGCTGGATTTTTGTTTAGCACCTGAAGAGTTTCTGCTACCTGCAAGTCCTATTAACTTGACTCAGCCACTGACCAGCAAAGCCGTCCAGCAGCAAAGCCACCTCACAGCTGACTATAGCCAAAGCAATACAAACACTGTATAATACATACTTGTTTTGTATTTGGAAAATTGTTTGCCATCACAAGAGTTTGATTCTTATATTACAAAGAATTTCAGTTTTACAGCTATGAATGGCATAAACCACTATGCAAGCCAAAAAGCCCTTGATTTCTTAAAAATTAAACATGGGGGAAAAAAAAGATGAATATTTAAAGCTCTCCCCTTCCTAATGAAAATATTGCAATAGAAAACAATAACTCATACAGCAAAAACACAGCCACATTTTCTCCGTGAAACAAAAGAGAACTGAGTATCCCAGCCTCCACTAGATTAATTATTTCTCTACACTTGCCTTGTGCAAACTCCAGCTTGCTTTGAACCCAAGACCTTTATGGCTGAAGTCCCAGGAGATGCTGAGAAGGTGTTCTCAGTGGAGCAAACTTTTCCAGAGAAATCACATTCTGATTCAAGAGAATTCATTTCTTTTGGCCTTTGGGGGAACACTGCAGGTCCCATGTATTTGTTCAAGTCTTTACCTAGCGAGAGCAGAATCCCTTCTAGGCTTTGTCAGGTTCATGCTGATCTTGCAACATCTGGCTGTGCACAGCCACACTGTTCACATATTTTTAATTCTGTACAAGTAATTTTAACCTAATCTTTAAAAGAACACTGTTTTTCAGATCTTTACAACAGCCATTTAAGAAAAACCTACAAGTAATATCGTGTCAATAAGACACAGTTAAAATATGTTGAACAACAAAGAAACAATTGATTAGTATTAAACAAGCATTTACAACTAGAAAGTTACGGTAAGAAAAAGCTTAGGAGATGGGAGAGGAATGCTGTGTAGGCATATGAACCACTTCTAATATTGAGAATAAAATCACAGGATAGGAAAGGCATTCTAAGTGGCACAAATCCAACTTTTATATATATGAAATACGAAATACTATATTTCAGGATTTTTTTAAAAAGAGTAAAGTAAAAACAACCCAAAAAAGGCTCCAGAGGATGAAAAAGAAATTCATTTAAGAGCAGCTCTTCCATTCTGAACAGCCACAAACATTTCCAGCACCTACACCATAACTGCTCACATAATTAATTCAGTGTAGCAGTCAGAAACAGTGGCGCTGAGACGGCCACAGTTCAGCAGCCCACACTTGGCTGTAGAGGAAATTTTTCCTGAAGACAGATGCCACCCGGAGGAACCAAACCAGAAAAACAATCGGCTGCCTGACCAGAGGCAAGGCAAGGAGAGATTACAACTGCGAGTCTCTCTCCTCCCGAGACTCCCAGCCTGTGTCCGCAGAACAAACCCGCACAGCCAACAGCAGCGCAGCAGCAATTTTCCTGAGGAAGACAAAGCAAAGCCACACTCTGGCTATGAGGCAAGCAAAAGGAAAAGCAGACTGGCCTCAGAAAGGGCTTCTGTGCTCTTCCTAATGCCAAGCATAACCATGGACACCACTTTTCAGCTGCCGAGGATCACACGAGTGTTCAGCGTGCGCTCCTAAAACAGACTCAACAGCTGATAAGCAGCCAAACACATGATAGCTTCATTTCCTTTCTGCTTTCTCAAACTCCATGTTAATTTGCATCAGGACATGTAGATCTATCTGGAACAGTAATTAGTTCTGTTAATTAAGCTCTCCAAGTATGGACATGGGAGACATCCACGAGACTTCAATGTAAAATTGAGTATTGCAGGGCTGCTCTCCTCCAATGTGGGTACTCTGCCCAGAAACAGAATCTGGAATCAGAGTGTTTAATCCTAGATGGAGAATTTCATACAACAGCTCTGAAGTGAAAAAGCCATTTACACAACTCTCTAGACCTCACCAAGAATAACGACAGTTGCTTCTACACAATATTATAATATATGCTCATATAAATTTGTAGGTATCTCAGAAAAAAATCAGGGGGATGGTCCCTAAATCTAAACCATGGATAACTGGTAAGTGTAGATAACTCACATCTCTCTAGGTGACATCTCAAGGTTACATTTTAAGAAGTCCTCCATATCTCAAATCTTCACCTGAGAATGGATCCTCCCAAACTTAAACACTACACACATACCCAAAAATCAATGCAACAGACTCCTTATCCAAAAAATAAAAAAAAAAAAAAAAAAAAAAAAAAAAGGCCAGGTCTCCAGCACCACAACTTACAGTGTGTCAGTAACCTCAGTAACCTGTGCTGTGCGCTTGCAGCTGTACAAAATAATTCAGAATAATTTAGATTAGCTTTGCCCTTAATAAAAGCAGATTATAGTCAAAAATGCGTAGACTTTTCTATACGTGGACAGTTCCTGTATATCCTTCAGAGCAAGTGGCTACCATAAGGTCACTTGTATGTAAATTCCTGTCTCCTCCTTGCTAATGGCCAGTCAGGGTAGACCACTCCATCACGGCAAGACATCATTTCCTAAACCACTACAGCCTGAAAAATTCGCCCACTAGAGAAGACTCTTTACTGAATGTGGTTGAATGGATTTTGCTACACCAATTTCTAATTTATTTAACATTTTAAATCCCCTAGAAAAGAAAACATCAAACGTCAGTATGCAAAATCTCCTCCTGCAGAGGAAGGGTAATAAACTTTGAAAGTTCTACTCAGCGTTCAAAATTCAACGTGCAACAGAATCTTTTTTGCACAAGTTTCCATTTTATGTTGCTGTCTGAAAAAATGCTAAATACAAGAAACAAGCAACGTAAACATAAAAAGAATAATCTCTGTATTATAACCTAAAGCAAGCAAGTGAAAAAGAGCATGTGCCAGTGGCAGAGAACTCAGAATGCGAGCTACAACCTGAAGTACAAGGAGTCTTGCTTACTGTTGTCTGCAAATGAAAGAATAGAAGAGCAGAAAATTTTATTTACCTCAAGAGATTTTACATTTTGTGTGATGAAGATGAGAGTAGTTACACAGCTTCAAGGCTCTACTAGGAATCTAATAAGAAATATTAGTCCTTTGGGAAGAAACAGATGATGTACTGAACCCCTTATCCTGGATTTACACTGTGAATATGACTATTCAATGACTACAATAACCAACCTCACATTTCAGAGCTCTGCTAAGCCTTTCCTCACTGTCTAGGAGTTCAAAATTAAGACAAACCCGAGAAAATTCCAGCAGCATTGGTGCCAAAGAAATAAAATCATTCTGAAGACATCATCATTTCTTTAAAAGGTTCAGCTTATTTCAAGAGTAGCAATCTAAGTGTTTTTCATCGTGCAATGTTTCCAAGGCACTAGGTACTATTCTTACAAATTTGCAGTTCCTATGTAAGGAAGGAACAGAGTTTTGAATAATTAAAACTAAGTCTCTTGCTAAGACATTCTTTCATTACTTATTTCAACAAGTCTTCAATAGAAGCCATCAAATCATTATGTCTACTATGTCACTGGTCTTTATACAGAAATTGTCAAGTAAAACTCAAAATTCAGGCTGTGAGCCTGTTTTGTGCAGACACACGAATGAAAATTGCCAGTGTTCTCTTTCAGGTGTATATTACATATTCTTAAAGAAGAAGTATAAGGAAGAATAATCTGATGGAATTCAAAAAAGTTACCCACAAGACAAGTCTGGGAAAATCATTTTACTATTGATGAAAGGAATATTCAGAAGCTGACACTCACTTTTTATTGTGTTGGTAAACTTGATTTATATTTTAGTTCCTATTAACCCTCATAGAAATTCCAAGTAGTATTAAAATCATGTTAATTGCATGACATTGTTCTCTTCTCCCAGCAAACCAGCAACCAGACTAGGGGACACAGCTTTGAGCGGCACCAGGTAGAGTTTAGGCTGGACATAATGAAGAAGTTCCTGAGAGAAAGAGGCACTGGGCATTGGAATGGGCTGCCCAGGGAGGTGTTGGAGTCACCATCCCTGAAGGTACTTAAGAAAAGACTGGATGTGGCACTCAGTGCCCTGAGGCTGTTAGGCCATAGGTGGGACTCAATGATCTCAAAGGTTTTTCCAACCTCGCTAATTCTGTGATTCTGTGCAACACAGCCCCACCTCACTCAGAAAGTCTTCCTCTTACTCTGCCCAACATGGAGCCTTTGAATCCACTGGTCCCCAGACTCCCAGTTCCCCACAAAAGCATTCCAATGCTCTCGGTCAGCAGGTAACGCAAACCAACTCATCCTGTGGCTGAACTGTGGCTGCAGCAGCTGTGCCTGCTCTCCTTCGGTTCCACTTCCAGCCGTGGCCGAGATCATCCTGGCACAGCCTGGTCCTGCATCTGCTGCTCAGGACTGGGGTGAGCATCTGCTCTGACCTGTGAACACAACCACACCCGCAGGCAGAGGGGAAGGGAGGGTCTGGCACAGATTTGTGAGCCTGGGGAAGATGAGTGCAGGTACAGCTCCACGGAGCAAGGGGACATAGGTTAAACGACAACAGGAGAGGCTACATGACAAATGGGGCACGGCAAGAGGGAGGGGGAAGGCAGAACAAAGGTTCATCTTCCATACTCAGGCAGCTGTAGCCACTGCCATTAATCACAGCACCCACATCCACCATAAGCAGATGCTCCACTGCTACCTATGGGGCGTTCTACCAGAACACCTGAAGGTGCAGATGCCACTTTAGACGACCCTTCCTTGCATGAAAAAGGGATCAAAATATGCCAGTTACATACTGAAAGTTCAGTAAGTGCCAGCATCACCTCCCCCCCAACACACACACAGCAGGAAGCTAAGTAGGCCAATTACAAGGGTACGGGGAAGCAAATTTAATTCCTTTGCAGAGATGTGTATGTAAAACCTTGCTCACACAGAGTGAGGAAATAGTCAACTGATTACAATCAATCATTTATTTTAAAATGTATTATGCAACATGAGCAACATGGGGGAAAAAAAAAGAAGCTTTAAAAAAAAAAAAATCAAACTTGCCATGAAAAGTCAGATTTCGAGGTGGATTTTCCTTGCCTTGTAATCTACAAAAAAGACTGATAAGAGTCATTGTTATTTCTTTAAGTAGCCTTGTTGGCATTTTCTCTGGAATTACTATGTTCATAACAGCAGATGCTCATAAAAGCATATACTCCAGGAGGTGACGTGATAGCAGTAAGAAGCAGTGCCAAAAATAAAAACAGTTACAGGTTCTGTTAATCATTACATATTAAATTGTGTTACACAACCTAATGAAACTACTTCATGTCACTGAAGATGCAGAACCAGGAGATGAAAACAAGTACAAATAACAAAACAAATATGTATCTCTGAAAACAATTTCTTTGGGAAAAATGTAATTTCAAATTCTAATAAATATTTGAATACTTTACGATTTCCAGACAACTTCGGCATGAATTATGCTATCTCACATCAATTATTCTCACCTTTCAGGATTCTGCCATAAAAATTAACGCACCAAAAGATGTCTTTGAAACTATTAGCAAATTTTGTCATTCAAGTACTAAAGAGTTCCATTGCAATTTTAGGTTTAAGATAGCGTTTTACACTGGTTCCAGTTTTTTATATGCATGCATACATTTCAGTGCTATTTTTAAATTTGTCTTCAGTAGGAAAGGCCTGACTGATTTATTTTTAAAAGGCATGCACTGCACAGTTCACATTTTGAAATCTACCACAGTCTGAACCTTAGCTGGTACTTTTCACCAGAGCACTGAAACAGAGAGCCATCCAAACCAAAGAAAAATAAATAAACAAGAAGGCTTAAGAGACGGTTCCTATCACTTTAAAGTCTTGTGGCATGCATTTTCTCATAATTCTGACTTAGCCCTATTTCCTTGTTTGTTTTTGAAACACACAGGAAGAAATTATGAACTTCCCTGGGAAATACAAGCATAGCTGGGGCAAAGAGGCAACATGTTGAAAAGAAAACATCTGTATTTCCTTCCCATTCTCTTCCACCTGAAATAAATTCTTTGGCTGCAGTTTGTCTTCTTTTCTGGAAGCATTTACACAGTATCTAATGCTATCCACCACCATGACTACCCCTGGGGCTTTTATGAGGGTGGGAACAATCAGTATAAGAATTACTAGGGACATCAAAGAGACAAAACATTTATTGAAGGGGGAAGAGGAAGAGAGAGTGTGAGGTAACGAGGGTCCTACTGTATTTACCTTATGTGCCAAGCATGTGGACAGCAATAAAAACCATGTAGGGAGCAATTTTGGTCAGAGAAAGAACACGGCAGCCTAATGGGAGGCCTTTGTTCTTCAAAAGGGTCTCCTTTTCCCCTTTTGTGCTTCACTTAATTCATGGCATCTGAGCTGCTCTTGAACTTGACAGACAGAGAGAAGGAGGGGGGAGAGATGGAGAAAGGGGGAGACAGAGACACAAAGAAAGAAAAAAGAAAAAAGGACTTCAAAGAGTTTTCTTTTGAAAATTCAGTTGTGCTGTATGCATTGCTGAAGGTTTTAGATTAAAAAAATAGGGCAAAAAACATTTCATATAATTTCATCGTGAGGATAAATTGTCCGATGCTCTTATTAAGAAGGCTAGAAGAAAGGAATGGAACAAAAATTCTAAAAAATAAATCTATCTGAGCTAAGGAATATAAATAAAATAGAATTACTCCCATGGGTGCTTTTTATTTATTTTCACGTTAAATCTTATTCTCAGTGGATCCCGATACATTTATCAAAATCTTATCAAAAACATCTGGTTTCCAGCAGTCACCTGAAAGGCAGGCGTTCTGCACGGAGCCCATCAGAATTCCCGGCACAGCGATTCCTGCCCGGACAGCTCCGGGAGAGCGGCGCCGGGGCCAGCGCCATCTGCGGGGCTGCGAGCGAGCCGTGCCCGCAGCCCCCGGCCCCGAGCAATTCTGCACCGCCCAGGAACCCACGCGTTCTCATTCTTCACCACACGGAGCCCTCCGCATTTGGTCAGCCGAAGACAAAACATTCGGGGCTATCTGAGGCTCTCAAGCTGCGCCCCTCCTGTCGGAATCGCTCCCAGAGCTCGCCCACAGCAGCCGATATGAGCTCCGTGTAATATATTCGGCTTTCTGCCCCCTTTAAATATCCATGCCATAGGCAATATTTATATGAAATAATTCATAACTGCAGACTGTGCTTCTCTCAAGCATTTTTTTGTCCTCTAGACCACTGCCTCCCCTTGATACCGTGCATCAACTACTTACACATAATTTATATATTCCTTTGTGGGTTTTTAGCTATGATGTATATGCTGAAAATGTCTGCCAATAGTATTTGTAATAAAGTATGAGATTGGAAAATGTACAGATTTGTGTCAATACCAGATAAAATATTAATAGTGAATAGTTTCAACTTAATTCAATAATAGATTTTTAATGCATAATCATCTTAAGTTGTCCCTTATCAACAATTAAGCCATCTCCATCCTGATTTACATCTTCTGACAACCATAAGCATCTACCTAGAGCATGCTGTTTCCAGAGTGCAGGAGGGAACATTAAATAATCTAACTTTGCTACTTGATAATGCTCTCTTGACTATTCTGAGGAGAGATCTTTTCTTCATCTGAACAAAAACAGTACCCAAAATCAAAAGTTTTAAATTAATTCTGTAACTTAATTTCTCTTTCTTTTCCAAACAGGGATATAAAGTACACCCAGTTTTAAGGATACGAATCTTCATTAGCCTGCACAAGGTTAATTTTCTTTAAATGTCCAATGCACAGTTAGACTATGAAAACTCCACCACAAAATGCAAGGTCATAAACTGACAGACAAATACATCTTCAGCAGATTGTCACTGACACGGCAGATTTCAGCTGTTGTTGTGTTTTTAAGGGAGGTTTCTGTCTCACGTTGGCAGCATATTTATATTCTATTACACCACCTGTAAGGTAACCTGGGAAACATCGTGAAATAAAATTGGCAAAAACATTCCTTTTTCAAAATCTTGTTTACCATGATTAAGAACTGCGTTTCTGAAGTAATTATGTGGGTTTTGTTTGGGTTTTTAGTAATAATAAATTGGGGGAATTCCACTAGAAAGAACTACAGAACCTGCAACTATTACATCAGTTTTACAAACCAGACTGAATATATTTCACATTATAGATACCGAGCAGAAGCAAAAAAAGATGGAAGTAGAGAACTTACAGAGCAATTAAAATAACTGAAAAAAATCCTCAATCTGTTTTGTGTACCAGCAGTGTTTTTGAGATTAATTAAATTTATAAAACACTTTGAATACTGACAGTGTTACAGCCATATGAAGCAGACAGCAGTGGAATATTTCTGAGGTACTAATCGTAGAAATGCAAAATACTTGAGATAACCACTAAAGTAACTCTGCATAAATAGCTGAATTCAAAGATTCTACTGTCTTCTCTTGGAACACCTACCTGAACAGAAATGCAGACACAAGTCCCTGGTGATACTGGACAGCACCTAAGCTCCTACAGCTGGCAAAGCAAATACATGAATGACTACAGAGGCTTACTGCTGCTAAGGAGAATTCTCATATATTTTTTTAAAAACCCCACAGAAACCTGTTAAAATTACTTCTGTTTTGCCAAAATCCAGAGCTTTGACCACCTCAACATCTCATTCTGAGAATGCTGGCTTGAATGCTAGACTTTCATATATTACATTTGACCACAGCTTATCTTTGGGACATTTTTAAAGACAGATTTATTGGTGTTAACTCTTCCATGCCTGTAACACAAGTCCATCTCACTGTCTTCTCTGAGCATTCCTAAGATCGCTCTCCTGCCCCAGCTCAGTTTCATGGAACTTGCAAAAAAAGTACATCTGCCTTTTTGACAAACTGCTCAAAATCAACCAAAATTAGAAAGTTAATCAGGGAACTGGAAACACACACCACCACTAATTTTCTAAACTAGAAAATTAATTGTTTCCTGTAAAAAGAGATTCAATTTGTAGAAAACCTTTCCTCTGGCTTAAGCCTAATAGCTCCCACAACTGACTTCTGACAATTCTCAACCAAAAAAAGATGGAAAAACCAGTTTTAGGCAACAGAAAATTTCAAGTACATGGAAAGAAAATGCCAAACACTTGGCAAGCAACACTTATCATGATGGTACTGACTACGTAAGAGTCACCACTCCTTCAGTAGACAAGTCCTGAATCATTTTTTCATATGCACACAGGAGAACAAGGTGTTAAGCACAGCTTCTTAAGAAGAGACTTCTAGAGTGCAGCTATCCCTTAATATTCAGGGTAACAAGCAGAGTATAGTCATATACCACACTTGAACCAGTCATCAAGAAACAGTTCAGAAAGCAACCCAAATAAAATATACTGCATTAACCCAGCACACAGATCACAAAAGAGAAGTCATTCATCCTCACACTGACTGGAGGCAGCAGTTGCATTATTTTAAAGTTAAAAAGAAATCTCATCGGTTTGTTTTGTTATTGCAGCTCCTAGGCATAGGCTCACTTAGCTTTCAGACAGGGAATATGTATATTGCATAAACAGCTTTCATACAGTTCTCCTTCTCCTGTGATGCACACAGTAATCACCTGTCTACTTAAAGGCTTTCTATTCTAGAAGCCTCTATGTAGATTATATATTCTATCCCAGACTACTTACTTCCCTTAATTGTGCATATCCACTGGGAATACTTTGGAGAATCTCTCCAGAAATGTTGCCATGCTACCAAAACCAGGTAATTGCTCTCACTTTTTTATTTTACATTAAGACACATCCGATTTCAGGGCTATACTAGACCCACAGCAAGAAGCAAAAATAAACTCAATAATAACCATAACAATCATCATCATCATCTCTCCACATTCCCATCCTCTTTTTACTTTTCTGGCATTCTTCCCTAGTCAAACCACAGCCCCACTTCCTACAGGCATCTGTAGAAAAATCACAACTACAAAATCAAACCAGAACTGAAAGCAATCACGCAAAAGCATTTCTTTGTTGCAAAGAGACTTTACTTATATCAGATTGCTTCTTTAAAGAGAACCTCACACGGGCCAGAAACAGCACCATTCTAAACTGAAGTACAAATGGGTTATTACACAGAGTTCCTGACTTTCCATCCTCCCTTGGTCTCTGCACACTTGACCTCAGCACTGCACTTGCCTCCAAATGGCAGCAGGAATTTGCCTAGCAGAAGCCTGGTGGTGTGTGTGTGGCAATACAAATAACAGGAATGCTGGAAGGGTATGGAAACATGAGACCCTTTCTGTCCAGCAGCAATCCACTCTCATGTCAGTATTACAAAAAAAATACAAAAACAAAGCAAAACACACCACACAGAGCTGGTCATCACACTGGTGCCCCAAAACAGGTAAACCAGAGTGAGAGTTGGCTGCACCAAAAGGACAAGATTATCCCAAAGAGCAAATGCTCCCACTGCTTCCCTCTGACAGTTACTAAGTGGCACCAAGAGAATTGGTTCCCCTATCTGACACAGTGAAAAGTCAACCCTGAAATGAAGGACAGATTTTCATTTAATTAACAAATTAAACAGCTATATCTTTATTGTTCAATTACAAAATAAAGCATTCAGGAAGGAAAGGTATAAAAACTAACAGTCAAAGAGGCAAGGGGATCTGCTTCATCAAGGGTCAGATATCAGATAAACTAACATGAAACTGCACTAGAGGTAATTTTTATTCAGAATTTAAAGCCAATGTGATTATGGGAGCATAGTATATTTAAAAAAGAGTATCAAGAGGGAAAAAAGGCATCATCACCATCAAATTCCAAAATAGAAACCCCTCAATTTGGTTGGTACAAGACCCTTTAACATAACAAATTCTGTCCCTGACACTGTGAATTACCAAGTCCCAAACGATCATCAGGTTCTGCTGCAATACTAACCAGTTTAGTTATTCTAGTTCAAAAGTCAATATAAAGCCAGTATGGTGGAACAAGCACTCAAAAGCTATTCCCACTGTTGCAAGAATGTTTCTTAAAGAAGGAAACACTGTCCAAGGCAGCTCAGCTTTTGTTGTATGAATACTATTATCCTGCGACAGACTTGCTCCTGACACCAAGGAAGTAAAAAACCACTGTGGAATTGCTGCATGATTTTTCCCTAAGCCAACACTGCCACACACCCTCAGATTTGTGAGAGCTGTAAGCATGGCCTTTTATTTGTCCTCTGCATCCTTCTCTCAACAGCAGCTGTGGCTACTGCGAAAAAAGAAGCTATTGTTTGAATGATGGAGATGGACACACTACTGCTTACACATATACAGAAATGGATAGAGCTTGTCCCTCAAATAAGTAAGGTTTGGTCCATACAGAGTACAACCTGTGAAGTAGTCTCATGCTCTGACAAGGAGTTTGTGCAAGTGATAAATAACACAGAGAATAGACATTTTCAGCTTCCCTGAGGTTGCCAGAGAGATCTTAAAGACCAAGTAGCAAAAAAAAAAAAAAAAAAACCAAACCAAAACCCAAGATAAAAGAAGGTAAAAGTATGCACACAGGATGATAAACATAGCTGGAACTAGTGAATAGATAAACAGATAATGAGGAATATAGTGGGGGTTTTGGCAAGTTATGTAACAAGATGCAACAGCACATGGCCAAAGAAGAAGTTCAGTGAAAGGTCACCTTTAATATTGAAGAACTCAGGGAACACTACCACCAGAGATCCCTTTAGACGACCCTCCAGGACCACAAAAGGACTTCCCATGGAGGCAGATGCATGGAAATTAGCGCTAGGAGAAAATGATGTTTATGTATTAGCTAGGAAATGCGTTGTGATGAGTGTTTGATGAGGATGGAATAAATACCCTCTTGTAAAACCTCACCACACACATCTGATTAGAGGAGATACCCTCTGGATGGGTCCATAATAAAGAGTGCCTGCTTTCTAATACTTCAGATTGTGTTAGAAAGTTTATTTCCTGGCTGATTTTGGTATCACAAGCTTCCCAAATCTGGTAAGGCGGAAAACCGAGTAACCACATTCTTATCACAGTCAAATGAAGCTTATAAAAGCAGCAGCTCTGACACCTATGGCTTCAGTGTAATTCAAAGGCTTCAGTCAAGTTAAATGGTGCTGTAACAACTCTGTGTTGGTTTACTATGCCTTGATAACACCACAGTCTGTGTTTTGCAGTCTTTGTTTCATCTCCCTCGTATCTTGACTAAAATTACTCTGCCAGAAAAGTTCTTCCTCTTGCCTTGGTACAACATGACTTCCATGGCAACTAAAAACACCCATCATGCTTCTTTTAGAGAAGCTGGGAAACTCATAAAGGAAACCAGAGTAGAGGAAACAACTTCCCTCATGACAAGGCTTTGTGCACCACACACTCATGAGTTTTAAGCAAAGACTGGCTCATTTCCTCTCAATTTATTCAACTTTCTTTTACCATACTGAAATGCAACAGCAAACATTTGACATCACCTTCATTTTAACAGCAATTGGTTAAGATATCACAGGTACATGGTTACTACTTCACCACAGCAGCAGCTCATACCACACTACTTAGGAAGAGCACCCTAAGTCGTTCTTACAATTACTCACCTTCTTCAGTGCACTGTTGGTTACTCCTCTCTCAGCTGTCCCTGTGTATTAGTAACTGATTTGGGTTAATAATGAAAGCTGCTTCCAGAAGAGCATTCACTACTAATTCAATCAGAAAAGCTGCTACAATAGCTTTTCTATCTGTATGGTTTTTCCTTTTCAGAATCTCTTGTAACAGAGCCAAAGCTTCCTTAGAAACCATACTTTTCTATTCTTACAAATTCTTATTTTTGAGAATGCAAATAAACACTCTTTGATCAGTGCTAGATGACTACATCTATGACTTTTTAAGTGTGAGCTCCAAAATATCCAAGAGACTTATCCCAAAGCTAACCAAATAACACAATGCAGATATTTGACAGCAATCAGAAGACTAAAACCTGAACAGACAGTGCAAAATAAGCCAACTGCTGCAAAGGGTTGGCATTGGCAACTGCTGCAAAGGGTTGTGGCATTTTACCCAATGGCCACAAAAGACATCCCAAATATTAAAACCTCAAGCACTCAACAAGGCAGGTTATTTAGGATTTTGGTTTGGGAGTGGTTTTTTGCTTGGTTTCTACTTGTTTGACATTTTCTTTCTTTGGGTTTTTTTAACTTGAAAGAAACAAAAGCAAATCAAAACCACTGTAACTTGACAAACTGAGGAACATGTAAGCAAGGAAACCTGCTTAAGATACCATTTGGAGGCAGTATAAACCAGTGAAAATCTCCCAAGTCCCAACGGCAGTTGCCTGAATTTACCCACAGTAGCATATTGAAAAGGAGCATTCTAATATTTGACTTGGAAATCAACCCTTTTTTTAAGGATTGCATTTCATTTTGTTTTGCTTTGTTATGGAACCCAGTACCTCAAAGTTTCTCTGTCAAGATACAAGTTTATTGCCAAAACAAAATTACAAACCATTTCTTTTACTACATATTCTGTATCTGATTTCTTTGCTCCTCAGTTAACAACATGGTAGTTTTTATTTTCTAGGTAGTCCTATTTCCTATCTCACAACATCCAAAACCTTAAATAGGAAGTACATTATGGATATGAAATATCTTGAGCTGAATATGATAAAAGTAAATGCACATGACCTTAATGTAGGGAAGCAACAGCAACACCTCGGGGCAGAATTAAGCTCAAGGGAAACAGGGAAGATCTGCTAAAACTTATGAAACAACATCCCTCAAGGAATTGCAGTTGAGACAAAAGAATCCCTAACCAACAATAAAATTAAAATTTGGCGATGGTGCCAGGAGTTGCAATGATCCTGCAATAGGCAGCGCCTCTCACTGCTGGCTCCAAGATCAAAGCTCAGAGACCTGGAAGTCTCTGACTTGAAAAGCAGAAAGACAATGCTGAGACCCTTTGGTTTATTATGTCTCTCTGAAAAGCTGAACTTTACAACAAATTTCCACAAGCACACCAAATTTCTTGTTTGAAGAAGATAACATCCAGCCTATTTTCCTGGCTAGAACTGCTGTACAGTGCAACAAAGGAATTTCTAAATATCCCTATTCATCCCTCCACCAGCTCTTATTCTTTCATCCTTACAGATCTTCAAGTTTTACCAGAATCCTGATGAATGGACATGCTGTGCCCCAAGATCTACATGCAAAAATGAGTTCTTAACTATGACTGAATTATAAAAGCATGAATTATATGACTGAAATGTAATAGCATTCCGATATCCTCTGTTACTGTCACGATGTCATTAAATTAATTAGAGCTACTATAGCTAGAAATATTTTCTCCTCTTACATGAAGATCAAGTGTGTACTCCACATTTCTGCAGGATCAGAGATATTAATAGCATGGTGCTGAAGGAAGCCAAAGCTAATACTAAATTTTATAATGACAAGATCCTTATTCTAAAATGAAACAAAGCAACTGAAACTATTGCTTCTTCATAAAAGGATCCTGACTGTCATATAATTTCCCCTCAGCTGTTGTTAAACAGCACAATTACTAAGATATTTGTTGTATAAGAGCAAGCAGTCTTTCCATGAAACAGCTAAAACTCCACCAAATGAGAGAGAAGTTCAGAGAGAGTCCTTATTTCTTCTCTGCATGTGAAGAACCATGGCAGCCTTGAGACAGAATAGCAGGCACCGAGAGCTCGCTTCTCAGGAAGAAAGCCTGGAAGTCTCATATAATTCCTGAGTATTTGTCCATTCACTTGTACCTTGAATTAAAGCCCAGCCTACTGATAAGACTACTCTAACAAGCAGAGCACATTCTTGCAGCATTAACCTCTCATTCAAGACCTCAGGAAGGAAGAGGGTGCCTTCAAATTGCTATTCAATTGAAAAGTGATCCAACTGCCACCCTCTGAAAACCCAGGGAAGGCATTTCAAAGCAACAGTTTTAAATATCAGGACACATCTTTTTGCAGCAGAGACCTATGAAAATCTGTTTCTACTACAAATGCAAGTTCTGGCACTCAACTGCAGCTTTGCACTCTGCTGCCAGTTTACAGACACAACTTGTAATGCATTTACAGACTCTCTAGTCCTACAGGGACTTTCTAAGGGCAAAAAAACACTTCCTTGCTAGAACACCATAAATATAAAATAGGCTTTTATTACTGTAAACTTGGACTATCTTTTGCAACCAAAGAGTCATAGGAGTTTGTATGCCAAACATTTGTTTCTGCTCACTGGAAGCATCAATGCTACAAAGCAGCCTGCATAACACTTTGCCTCCCACACTTGAGTCTCTAACAGTACCAGATATCCTCATCTGACCAACCTGTGTCTGCAGAACTCATGCATTTGTCTAGAAATCACACCTGATTATTATGCAGCTTCCTGTCCCAATTCTCACTTCAAAATACTTCTTACTCAGTTATAGGTAAAATACTCATAGTGCTGCTGCTCAAAGTCATCAAAACCACTGGCTTTAGGAAGAAGAAACTAGTTAAATGAAAGACATCATCTGCCTCAACAACTCAACTGCATAAAAATCCAGAGCTGCCTAGTAGAAGTGTTATATTCCAGTGTTGTCCAAGTGGACCCAAATAAAGCCTAGGATGTCATTCCAAACAGGATACGAGCATCCTGTATCAAGGAAAAAAAGCTCTTATGACCACTGAGCAAATTCAGAAGCCAGTCACTTCTGGTAGCACAGTATTTCATCTATGATCTGGCAAGCCTGGATGGTGAAGGACGTCCTCGTTTCTGTCTTGTGGGTTTCGGGATTGGAAAAGGAAGAAAAAAATTGACTCTCCTTGCACAAACATCTTCACAGAAAAAAAAAAGGAGTCCACCCCAAAATATTCAAACTATTATTTAAATATGGTTAATCACCTAGGAACACCTGTCTTACTCAAGTTTTTTATTCACAAGATGGGGTGGAGTGCCCTTGTGCAGACACTACTCTGTCCTAAGTACCCTGAAACCACTTGAAATGGCTTTATTTTTGCTTTCAATTTACTCGGGCTTCAGAAAAGAAAAAACCTGAAATAAAGAATTTCTCTAAAAAGATCATTAAAATTAATTGACCAAAAATAAGGTGAGACATGATGAAAAAAAGGAAAGCAGAACTGAACAGAATCAGAGCTTGTGTCAACCAAACCAAGTCTGCGTCACAGAGGATAAACCTCAGAGGAAAGACATCAGAAGAGGAATTACATTTCTAGGATAAAGATGAGAGGTGAACATGAGAGAAAAATGAGAGGAAAACTGTGTAAGGTTGCACTTATACGAGCCAAAAAAAAAAAAATCCACCTCTATTCTTTCCCTTCTGAAAGGCCAAAAAGAATAATACTCCAGCTGTTAATTTTAAGGTGGCTTTGCTTTCTTTTTTCTTTTTGGACCTTGAAAAGTGATTTCAAACCAGTTCTTACTGTTTCCTCCCCTCATTAGAAAAATCTGATCACACAACTAAAAGCACTGACACCTGGATGAACTGAACTGTTTGCCAGTGCTACTGCAGGAAAAAAAGAGGAGGAGAATTCATCAATTGCACTACTGAATATGAGTTCATTTATACAGAAAAAATGCGCATCTTATTGAATGAAAGCAATATGAAAGTAAAACGCCTCTGCAGTGGCACATCACACCAGTATTTAAACAGCTGAGTGTTCAGGATAGCTTTTATAAATCTAAAAGGGAAATAAATCCAATGCAGCTTCTCAAGGAAAGGTTCTGGAACAGGAAATATCAAACATCCATGTTCTTCCTAAGAAGTCTGTATGTCTTTTCCCCATCATAGGGGAAAAATTAAATTAAAATACAATCCCAAAATTAAAATACAATGCCCAAATTAAAATACAATCCCACCAACAAAGCACAACCATTTGAGTTGTATAGTCCCTAGATTTTAATTTAATTCTGGGTCAAAGAACAAAACTATTATAACGTATGTGTGTTTAGTAAAACATAATGGTAAATTCCTTTAGCTTGAATGATGTATGTCCCACATATAATGTTCTACATGCTCTCAAAACTGAAATCATCCCTAGAAATCCTACATGGAACCTTGTGATCCCCTCAGAGCCCAAAGAATGCTGCCCTCTCTGCTGTAACAGCTGTGGACAACTACTTTTATTAAGATAACATCTCAGTGAAACTCTTCTCCAGTCTGACTAGATATCAACCTTATTTATCATCAACTTTGTTTATTATCCTCATCCTATAATTAATTGTGCCTACAATTAATGATAGTGCTCAAACAAACATTATATGAAATACGGTGTTTATTGTAAACACCTTTTTTTTTCCTACTGAATCAATGCTATCTGAGAAGCAAAAGCCAATGCAAACACCACAAATCTGGGGAGCCTGACGAAATGTCAATCTCTGCCTAAAATCTTGAAGTTGCATGACTTGAACACTGCTCTTACTCCAACTGCTCTTTTTTAATTACAGGTACTAACAGATAACTGAATGACAAAAGAAAGTTCACTGATCCTAAGACTCCTCCTTCACAGTTTGTGACTTTTCTCTCATTTACTCCAACAACACCTGGCATTTACAAACAGGCAAGTATCTCTATTTGCTACACCACAGATACAGACATGAAGCTCACCCACATGATGTATTATTTATAAAGAATATGCAGAGTATTCTTTTCCTACAGAGCTGTTCTCTTCCTCATATCTTTCTCCAAACCATTTCCAAAGGCGTATTTCTATGCCTTTGTGTTTCCTCCCTCTTTCCCCAAATCTTTCCTCTACCACTGCAGAAAAGCAAGAATGTGTCTATTTGGTAAGCAAGGAGAGAACCTTAAGTGAGACATCAAAAGGAAAAGTGTCTAAACAATATCACCTTTCCTCAGTCCCCAATAATCAAAATTATCTGGTGGAACCAAAACTAGAAACCAGACCAGAACCAGAAGCTAGGCTAATCTTTGAAAGTTCATGAATACTTATTATGCAGGGTGATCTGGATACACAAGGAACAGTGTTTCATGGCTATTTGGAAGTAAAGATCGACTCCACCATCTGAATCATCAGCTACACTGACTGCAGAGGGAGCTTCAGTAGGCAAGACCCAGTAGGTTCAAATTAGATACACACATTCATGGAGCTCTCTAAAAATAACTTGCCCCTTTTTTTCTTATGCATACAGTCAACTTTATCAAACTTTTTCTTGTTAACCATGTATATATTTTACATTTAAAATGTAATTTGTGTGTTAAAAACTTATTTCCAAAAATTTACATTTGTTTTAAAGACAAATTCAGTACTCAAACGTGTTTGTCCTCATACCATTTATATTTGAGTTGATGTTTGTAGTTTAATGATTACCATAAAGACATAATTCATTTTGTTATAGATTTCATCTAACACCAATATAGCAACCAAGAAGAAACAATAGTTGAGGTCACCATGAAGAAACCCTCATGTAGCACAGATACTAGCAGTCAAAAGAGCACTGAAAAGTTATGTGCTTAAGTACAAATAGGGTATCACATCTGATGATTAAACTCAAAGAACGTCAGGGAACGCTTTGGCAGTAATACATGAAACGAGGAAGCGTCAGTCAATTTTTCTGCTTTCACAACAAGAGGGGGGAAAAAAAGGCATTTTTATTGTCATAGCACTTCCAGCAAGTTGATTTTAAAAAGGAGATTTCATGCCAAAGTCGGCTGTTTAATCAGATAAAGAAGGCTTTCCTATTTCCCATTGTATAGATCAAGTTGGCTACAGGAGCCACACAGAGCTTTGAGTAGCACATTTTTCCATGAGGGCTGTATCGTTTGATCATAGCAAAGCACGGGGACTGCTGGGTAATCTGAATCAGAGCTGCAGCAAAAGGGAACCAGGCAGCCTGCTGAGGCCAAGATAACCATGTCACCCCCATCCCAGCACACTCCCAGTCACAGACCTGGCTGTGGGGGGAAGTGCTCATCTCCATTTACAAATTTGTCATAGAGGTTTTCACATCGTTCCCAATTAATGCAAATTTTTAATTCAAAGTTCACCTATAAGGATTTTAGGTGAAGACCAGCTCCTCTGTACTGATGAAGATTATCCCAACTGCTTTCAAAAAAACAAATTTCAAACCTGCTTTGAAGGTGATATGTAGACTTTTCTATGTAAGTCTTTGCAAGAGACGTAGCAATTTATGAACTCAATAAAATCCTGTCCTCTAAAAAGGACAGAGTTTTTGTTAGAAGACAGGACACATCTACTCAGGATCCTGTTCTCAGCCTCCTCCAGGAGGCTGCAAGTAGCAAAGAATTGGTGGGTTAGGTCACCTGATATGCAGAAGATAACAGATGAAACCATGGACAGGTGAATAGTCACAAGGGACCCCTGAGCTGGACAAAGTTTAGAAGCTCAGCTTTTTACCAGGTACTGCCCCAAAACATCTTTCTGGCACTTCTGGCCTCCTGACTTATCTACAGTAGCAAGCAGCCCTTCAAGTCTCCACCTTCTTCTGTTGACTCATCTTTCACACTCCAATTCTGAACCAAATTTGGTTCTGGGCTATGAAGAAAGCACTGCAAGAAGATCCATCCAAGCACTTTAGCACTTTTCAATGAAATCCTCTTGAAACTGAGGAAAGGTTTCTTCCTCGCTGACCTGGAGGAAAGGTCTTCAAAGCTGCAACCAAAAAAGTGCCAAACTAAAAACACTAGAGACTGATTAAATATAAACTCAAGCCACTATCTGTCACTGTATCCTGAAATGCAACACAAATACTTTCCCATACTTTCACGAATATTGCCATTTTTCCATGCACTAGCAGTATTGGTAATAACTGAAAAGGTCGGTTTCAGCATCCCTGTATAAACAGAACCTGTAAAAGCCTGTAATGTGAAATTGGAGCAAGTGCTCTACATTGGGTTTATGTTGTATGTTTAAGTAGAAGCAGAGCACTAACTGAGGCAATTCCAATTTGCTTATTTATTTTCTGAGTCCCAGTGGGCAAGAATATAACTGGTTCTCATAGAAGCATTTGAAGTGGAATAAAAGAGAGCACTGTGAGTTTACATTGTTACATTTAATAATTCTAAAAGAAAATGGTGGGGTGGGTGTTTTCTTGTTGTCATTCCCCATCACATCATTATCTCAATCTCCTAAATGTTGAGTTTGAGAAGTGCAGCAGGCTCCTTTATGCTCCATCTGGTACAGACAGGCCATGTGCCCATCCATTCACAAAACAGAACAAGGGATTCACACAGTAAACCTTGGTTTTGCTTTTTACATTTCAAGTTTCCTTTCATTTTCACACACTGAAGCACTCTAGATGTGAACATTTTTCCCAAGTATTCCAAAAAACTTTTACACTTCCTTTGCCCTTACACTTCCCTTCGGAGAAACTGCCATTGCCAACAGACCAGAGCTTTAAATCCCATATATACTCAGTCTGTTATTAACTGCCCTAATACTATTTCTAAATGCAACATTCATTCATGCAAATGCTGCCGAGAACGGAATGATCTCATCTCCATTTCATGACTAAAAAGTTAGTTTTGAGTTAGCAATTTTTTCACACACGGTTTGCCATTAAGAAAGTTGCTCTTCCTTCCAACAGTTCAATCCTAGTATCCTAGACTAGCCCAGCCTGGAAGGAATCTCAAGACATCACCTGGTCCAACCTTTTTTGGGAAGGAAAGCCTAGACAAGATTCTCTAGTTCCATGTCCAATCACATCTTGAAAACATACATGTTTAGAAAAGAATAACAGAAATAAACAAGCAAAGAAAACCACCATACCTAAATGACAAAGGGTTAGACCAAGGAGTCTAAAGACCAAAAACTTCAACAAATCAAATCACGGGGCATTCTTTAAGTAAATAAACCCCTCCATGTGCACAGAAATTATAACAAGATAATAATTTTGAAAAAGTATTTGGAGAATTTAACAAAAGTCACCCCATCACCAGCACATTCACGCTAAGCACAGCTGTTAGCAACAAAAACCAACAAATCTTCAAGTACAAGATCTCTGCATTTCGGTGATAGGAACAACAGTACCTGCAATACTACTTTGTAGTTTGTTCTGTCAGTAGCTCGTTAACAGAAACATCTCAATCACATATCTTTAACTGCAGTTGCAGCATGTCACAACTCAACTCCCGTGATATGTTTATCACAAATTACAGGCTATACAGGGTACTATTTCTCTTCTGCAGAAAAACAACTGCAACTTTGTTTTTCCCATAATGTTTTTCATCTTCCTTATGTGCTGTCCATGACACCCTCCCAGTGGAAGTATCCTTCCTATTGGGTGCTTTTCAAATCTTCATCCTTCTTCAGAGGAAGAAAAATGCGAAGAGGCCATTTAATTCTAACCTTGGCTTAACAGCTTTTTGCTCAATATAATTTAATGCAAATTAGCACTACAGCAAGAAGCCATGGGAAGAAATCAGCACATCCTACATTTTCTCCTGTTACTAGAAAGGCTTTCCAGGACACTTACAATATAGTTAGGCCTCATCTATATGAAGAAACTATCTTTGTCAAACTAAGCCAAAGGTGAAGAACCTTTCACATACCAAAGGGGGGAAAAAAACCATACAAAAAATACCTGGCATACCACTTTAACACATTCTGCATAATTCACTGATAATGTAAAGTCAGATGGCCCAGAAGTCTCAGGCAACCTTTGAGTTAAGCCAATAAGCCAGCTCTAAACAGACACAGAGTTATGTCAACAAAAGAAATGCAGGCTAGTCAAACTCACTGTTTTTACTGGCATTTTTACTGGGGCTAAATTTGGAAATTGTATCATTTCGGAAATAGGAAAAAATGCTAAATATTTCTCTTTGACTATCAGAAAGCAATAGAGGATAGAGTATGCACTCAACAGTTAGCTCTGCTACCTGTGAAATGGAGGTACACAACCCGGAGACAAATGGAAGTGCTCAGAGGGCTGAAAGCAGCTGACCATTTCCAAAGCTGATGGGCAGGAAGTTTCCAGCTACAATTTGCTGGTCAACAAACCCATGAAAAGAGACTAAGAAAACATTTCACCTGTTTCTATAGAATACAGGAATAAGAAAGGCAAGCCAGGATTGAACAAGTAATTCTGGTAGAAGAGATATAACAGGACACTGCTACTCTCATATTTTCAGTTTTAAAAATACATTTCTCTCAGACGAAAATCACCACATCTGAGTGATTAAAAATGTATTCTCCTCTTCAGCAAACTTTCCGGGCTGAATCACATTATAAACAAGTCACACTATGACATGTAGGTGCTTTTTGGTTTGCTAGAAAGATCTGAAGAAAACTGAGACTAGAGATAAAATACACTGCAGTGAAGTCACTGTACTGAATTCATGACATCATAATTGTTGCCACGGCAACTAGCTAGTATCAAGCACAGAATACTGCCTTCACTGCAGAATCAAGGAGTACCCGTGCTGCCACAAAAATAAATGTTCTTATTTGAACAAAAAACCAGTCAACAACACAGGAAGTAAGATATTACTGTAAGTGGACTGCTTTTTCTATACCTCTTGTTTTGTTCACCTGGTGTGAGACTTTTTCAACACAGTGGCACATATAAAGAGGTCGATATATATTATAAAAAGAGTCTAATTGAAAAAATTGTGGTTTTCTTACAGTGTTCCTCAATTTTTCCAGAACAATAGTTCTCCTTGTGTTTTCCTCTCCTATGCATATGACTGCAGTCATATACAACAAAACTCAGTTTAGACATGAAGCAGAGGGGGAAAAAGAATCAAAAATCCTCCAGTAAACAACATT
The DNA here is from genome assembly GCA_013397155.1 of Irena cyanogastra. Taxonomy (NCBI): domain Eukaryota; kingdom Metazoa; phylum Chordata; class Aves; order Passeriformes; family Irenidae; genus Irena; species Irena cyanogastra. The sequence goes on along the minus strand of VWZV01009556.1, from coordinate 1,291,429 downwards.
TTCCATCTCTTATTTCAATAAACCAGAGATAGTCAAACTGGAACTATCACACAGCAGCAGAATTAACTGATAAAGAACATATTCCACCTCTGGAGCCCATGGTTCCTTTTGTTTAAGGAGTGCACCAGCAGCACCTTCGAACCCCAGTTGCAGTTTTTCACGCACTGACTAAACACAGAGCTCCGAATCTGCAGGGCTCCCACAACAGCTTCCTTGTAAATAAAAAGCCTCAACCCTTTTCCTCTCAACAGTCCTATTTCACATCAGGCAGATCTGCTATTTCCAGCTCTTCCTCATTCACAAATATAAAAGCTCCAAAAACTAAACAGAAGTGGTTGCCAATTTTATCAGGTCACAATTATGTTTGTGAGTAGCACTCACATACAAAATGCGCAAGTGCCTCATTTGATTTTGCAACTAAAATATCTGTGGGAATAAATCAGTATTAAAAAGGAACGTGAAGGAAAGCACATCTGAAAATTAACTTCTTCAAATTAACTTGCTGAATACAAAAGTCAAGAGCTGCAGGTCAGTATAGCAGATAGTGTTTCACAGTTCAACCTTATGGTTGATTAGCCCCAAAGAAATTGTTTCAAAACAAATTTTAACAAACAGACCACGCTATAAAGTAAAGTATACTTATTTGCTACCTCAATGGTTCTTAAAGAGCAATCTATAAATTATTGCTGGACCAAAGAACACTTACACATAACTACATGTAATTAGTCAGTGTGTCTAAGCAGTTTTAGTACACACTGATGGGGTTTTCTCAGCTTCTAAGAAAACAAAACTGCCCTAGCTACCAACTAACAGCACATTTCCACATTGGCTTGGTGCCTTTGTAGGACACTTTCTCTACTGGCATCAAGCACACTGATGACACCAAAAAGAAAGGCCAGAAGTACTGCAGTAACCTGCTCTCTCCAGCACTTTATAAAGACTGTCTCAACAAATGAACACTGGACAAAGAGAACACAAACAATAAAATCAGGAGTTTCAGATATTGAGGATTAGTAGACAGCTGTATCCCATATGCCTCTGTCCTCAGTGTTCTCTTACTATTACTTTACACAACCAAGAATGATGACTACTGCTTGAATGGTGACACCACAAAAATCCCAAGTTTAACTCATGTTTCACAATATGAAGTGTACTTGGGAAATTGTTAGAGTCGACAACATATTCTAAGGAAATCATGGAGTGTGCCAATGTACTCCCTCCCACAGAAATGTAAGAAAATGAACAGTCTTTCACAAGTTTTTAAAAGTGTTAGGAACAGATGCTGCCTTTGGTGAATACAACTCTGATTCCAACCAGATATCCTAATACACCAAATACAGTTAAAACAACGGCCACAAATGCAGAAAACTAAGGAAGTTGATAAAACCTCAAGCAAAGTATATCACAAATGCAGAATCCTCTTCTCTGCAACTAAGTATAAATTTAAGTGCCTGTATCATACAATTCACAAACCTATCCGTGATATAAACACAGGACAAATGGCAATGACATTCCTTCCCTTCCTCATTAGTACACACTGCATTTCCAGCTCTTACACAGTATAAAATCACTGCTTAATAAGTAATAAAAAAACCCACCGTGTCTGCAGCTGATTTTGCTGTTTGAAAGATTGACAGATTAATTGATCCCTTAAGCAACTAAGGCATCTTTTCTGAGTGCACACAGAAAATTATGGATTATCTCAAGACTTTACAAAGCTTTTTATATGACTTTGAAATGAACTTGTTAAATTAGGTCTTCCCCAACAGTCCTTCTGTTAAGTCTAACTTTTATGTTAATACTAGATAGGGGAATGCAAAGATGTAGGTGCTGGCCCACCTCTGCACATGGTATTTTTTCTTGCATTATTCATGTATCACTATTATAACAGAAGCAACAACTAAAAATGTTCTGCTAGGATCTGTAGAGATGCCCAAACCACTTGGAAACCTAACTAGAGACATCACAACACAAAGAAACACCACCTGTCCCTCCTCTCTACCCTAGCAAATCAACTTGAGAAAGTCTAGGGGATTTAAGATGCCAAACAACTGTTATAACTCCTTTATTCAAACTTCCACATAGCAAATTTTTTCCACTGTTGAGAGTCCATCATCCACAATTACAGGAAACTTGAGTGTAAAAGCACTTAAACACAATGCTATACCCACTCAATTTAGCTAGTAGTTTAGAAATACTTATGTTTACTCTAGGTGCCATTAAAATGTGTTACAACATGTGCCTCGATCCATTTTCAATTTTAACTGTGTGGAGAATGATATTAATGAAATAGTTTTTTTCTAATCAGGCATGGCTAAAGCATGAGCTCAGCAAGTTTTGAGGAACTGGCCTTTATTCACACCTTAGTATATTTAGAACCAGTCCCTTATGCACCACTGAACAGAACCATCTAAGATGCACCTACATTGCAACGGTAAAACACAGCATTTAATTTCTTACAATTGAGAGGAGATATTCTTTACAATGTCACTATCTCCCAGTGTAGTGAGTAAAGGAATAGTCTGGAAGTAAAAATAAGTCAAAATCTACAGGTTTCTGCAGCCCCTGTCTGTAGCATAACTCTCATACTCGAGACCTTCAACTCGTCTTAAGGATTTGAGAATCTGCTCAGTTGTGGGTCTCTTACATGAAGTAGTAACAGAGGCACTGAATTTTTAACAGCCACCCTCTTACTTGCACAAACTTTGAGAGCAAAAGGAGCTGCCAGTTCTCCAACTCCCTGGTAGGGAATCAAAAAATATTAGGAAAGCCTTTGGAGCAACCTCCCAGAGCTTGTTCCCCAGAGCTGAAAACATGCAGAGCAGACAGGGAACATCATCTTGCTTAAACTCTTTCACGGTTCTCCTGAACACTTTAGGAAAGGAGTCAGGTAAAAAACTTAGGATGCACTGGGAAATAAATGGGAAGGTATTTTCTTTCTGTTTGGAAGAGAACTAAATCACCATCCTGGCTCTGACCAGAGATCTGTCTATCTGACTCTCCTCCAACAACAGGCAACTACGATAGAGTATAAAAACAGGACAAGCACAGGGACAGTTCCTTTGATTACATGCCCAAACGCCAAGTTGCAGCCCAGCACATGACTGAGACAGAGGTAAAGAACAACACACTTAGCCCTTCTTTGTACCTCCTTGCACAAACTGAAAAGAAAAAGGGTGAACAGATAACATGAAAAATTTCTGCAACTGTAGGAGACTCGATTTTTTGCAAAACTGAGTAAAACCAATCAGGAAAACCAAACTGGAAAACAATCAGGATTCTAGTTCACACTCTTCTACCCGATGCATTCTCACAAGAGAACTTTCACTAGAAGCCTATCTTACAATCATGGCTATTTGGCCATGTTAGTCTAGGGCAGTGGTTGCCCAGGGCTCATGAGCAGCAGCGCAACCTGGCAGCTGATGTCTTCTCTTCCTCACCTGGGCACACCCATCCCAACCAAAGCAAAACCATCCTGGCAAGAAACCAGGAGCTGAATTTGGTTAGTGATGAAGAGATTCAAGCTGGGATGTGTGACACACTGTGACTGATTTGAAGTCAGAAGCTAGTAAACCTCAGACTAAATACACAGAGGTTCTCCACTGTTCCAAAAGATACTCCTGAACTCCCAAGTTCAGCTAACTTTGCTGCCATAAGCTGTCTAAAATATCTGTAATGGGACTGAAAAGGAACAACAGGTAAAGATGTTCTTATTATAAAGTCGACTTAAGGGAAATTACTTTTAATTGCATGCTTCACTTGGGATACTGGCAATACAACAATTTAAATTATGTAGTTCAGAAAAATTCATTAAAAACAGAGAAGTATCATTGCAAAGTCAATAATACCTGAAAAGGGCCACACATTTCCAATACTGCTAACAGAACCTTCATTCAGAAACAAATGTTAAAAGTGGAAAGCTACTGCTCCCTGCGCCCTCCTACCTCTAGTCTCCTCATACAATCCCAACACATTTCTGCATGAAGCCCAGACAGAGTTTTACAGAGTCTCTATCAAAAGGGACAACAGCCCACAGAGTCATGGCCAAATACTTACCATGCTAATGTTCCCTATTCTTTTGGGCAGCAGCCCACCCTTCAATTGGATTAAGTGTAACAAGAACTGTACCCTCAGGGGTGATGACAAAGCAACTCCAACCATCCCTTATAGGTTTCAATCTGAATGATCTGGGCTACTCCAGGCAATTCAGATCACAGCCTTTAATAACTCAGCTGATTTTAACTGAAATGGATTGAAGAACACCCAGATGGAAATACCTACTAACAGGTGCAGAGGAACAGGAAACACCAACAATTACAAACAGTAAGGTCTTCTATTACTCCAATCAGAGCTAGAAGAAGCTGTCCCCAGCCCAAGCTTTCTGTTACTTTTCCCAAAGCATATGTGCATGCAGGTGTGTGTACATGCATTGGAGAATGGGGTGGGAAATGCTCCCAGAGGAGCTGGTAGGGAGGGGAGGCAGCATTTACTGGCATATACATCTCTCTGCAGCCTTAGAAAAATTCAAGTATCTGTTTAAACTTACATTTGAAAATTCAAATAAAAGCAATAACCTACTAAAGATCAGCAGGTAAGAAACAAAATCATGAATACTTAGAAATAAATCCTTGCCAACAGAATTCCTGAAAGAAATGTGAATCTCATTTCCCATTCAGTAGACTGTATTAACTAATAATGTAGAAACAAGTGATTCAAACATGTGAATCATTTCTACCTGTATTCACTGTACACTCCTCTCCCTCTGCTGCAGCCAAGTAGTATAAAGCCACAACTTCACACTGGTATGGTCAGGCACAAATTACTAAGTCACATGGTATTTTTCAAATAAAACTGAATCATCGAAAGGACAAAGAGAACAAACAGCGAAGGAGCTCACTGCAAAAAAGATGGTGACTTCCTAGCAGCCCTCAACGAAAAGGAGGAGGAAAAAGAAGCAAGCTACACCTCCAGCCTGATTCAACAGGTTTTTCTACACTTATTTTTAAGTCTTCAACTGTATTTACTATTTTAGTAACTCAGATGTTCATATCTTCCTTTTCCAAAGCTTCATGCCCTGTCATACAGTGTCAAACATGCTATATATGCTACTTCATCTTTATACAGCCAAATCAGATTTCTGGCAAGAAAAAAATAAAAGGAATGATGAGCAAAAGGTTTCTTGTCACAATATTACAATTTATAGAAAAGATAAATCTGCCTCAGAGTGATCATATTAAATGGCTGAAGCGCTTATGCCTGGGTTTGGTGGGGGTTTTCTTTAAGGCTGCTTTACAAGGATGTCAGTCCAAAATTTAGCAGAAGTAATGGTGTCTGTAATTTCCCAAGTACTTTTGTCAATATGTCCTTTAAAGCCACAGTCCTTTCTAGAGACGTGTCTCAATACAAGCAGCACTAAAATAATGGGAACTACTTAACGGTCTCGTCCACTATTTTTATGGAGTTTCTGCCCTCGCTACCATTAATGCAGTCATACCTATGTCAGTACAAACCACACCAAATTTTCATCATCTATTGGTTTCCAAGTTACTATTCTACTTAGGTGCAGTTTCCCCTCCAGTTTCCATGATCTATGTACACCCTACTGCTAAAAGAGAATGTCCAGCATAGTACCCACAGCTGTACATTCCTTTGGCCAGTACCACTTTAAATCAAGTGCAGCTCATCAACTCAATCAACTGTGGTTTCACAGTGGTTTATATCAATCTAAAAGCAAAGCTATATAACTAGGCTAACCAGAATGCTGCTGCTTTTGAAAGAAGGACGTTTCCTTTCTCTTCCTTCTTTCCCTTTCCTCCACTTTCACTCAATGGTTCTTCCTACCCTCTTGCTTGCATGTGAAGGTCTTTGTGGAGCCAATTTCACAACATAAACCAAAGATGTAAAATGATCTGGAGCTAGTTTTCCACCAGGTTAGCAAGTTAACCTGGAGCATCCTGGAATCCAGTTCAGTCCTAGGACAGGTGCCAAGTAAATGGTAGGATCACATGGCTGAGAGCATGAGTCTCCATTTATGCCAACAGGAAAGCCATCAGAGAGAATAAAATTGTGAGAAGACTTGGGTCAAACACATCTGCATCTTGTTCTCTTCCCTGATTGGTACTGCTATTTGTCTAATCTCATCGTAAGCCAGTTCAAAGCGCTAAACCATCAGAAAACCTATTCATTATTTTTGGCAAGGCTTGTTTTCTGCCAATTTAATTCCCTGAACTAGCTCAGCAAAGGAATCCAGCAAACATCTGCACCAGTGCAGGGAAGGAGGCAGGAACACACAGGAAGATGAGGACAGGCTGGGGCTGATTTAAACTGTCACTGAACCGCATACCCTGGAGCAGATCTGCATCACGCCGTAGTTAGAACTGACAGTAATCTGTGCCTCTACAACGGGAGGCCTCCATCGCTGACAGGAGTGTGCCAACAGTGCCAGCACCGAAACATCCTCGGCAAAGTTCAACCTGGGCACCAGCCTGGATGATTGCATGTAAAAGCAGAAGAATCACAGCTCTCTTACCCTCAGAGACACTAGGAAACATTAGCTAATTTTTCCCTCAGCGACACCCCTGTGAAAATGTGCTCTATAATTCCCATTACACAGATTTAGCCCAGAACAGCAAAGCAAGCAAAATTGGTGACAAACTCAGGATTGGAACCCAGTAAATCCTCTACAGCAAACCAACACTTTATCACCCAACTGTGTTATTAACCCTAAACGAATTCAATTAGTCAGTAGCAGTCTATAAAAAACTCCTTTTGCAAAGACTTTCTAATGCACTATAAAGCTCACATATATAATACAGTTAACAAATGTAGGTATTTCCTAGATAGTTGTGAAATAAGAAACTAGGGAAAGGAATAATACTGAGATCTTGAGTAATTATTTCCTTTTCTATAGAGAAAAATAAGTGCACATGAAGCAGCATGAGGGCCTATTCATACAATTCAAGAAATTTAATGCAAAGAGCTACAGAAAGGAAAATACATCTATGGATTCTTTTTCCCTCAGATTAGCATTGTAAAACCATTTCATGTGAAATGCCAGCAATTATTTAATACACTCTGAGACCAGTATCTTCCCTTAAATTTATCTCCTACACTTAGCCCAACAATTCCCACACTTAACTTGCTCTGTATAACAATGAAGCACATTTGGAAAAGGAGGGGATTTGTTAACACAGAAGCAAATCTCTGCAGTAGTGAACAGCCAGCTCTGTAAGTCTATCCAGCAACACCAGATAGTCTTTCATTCACATTCCAGCTTAAGCACAGCCGAGCACATCACATTTGGGACGCTCAAGTCATACTTAATTTTGTTCAACACCTTCGTTTGACAACAGCTTTGTCACCAACACTCAAAATACGTATGTCAAAAAAGACAGTCGTTTGCCAGGACTGTCACTGATTCTCTCAAGATAAAAATAATAAAGCTGTAAGTGCAAGGAGCAGAGGCTGCCTAATTGTCAGCTGTATAAAGTAGAAGTATCAAGATTATTGTCCTGAGGGCAACAAGAGTTTAAGAGGAATAGAAGATGACGCTGCAACCTGATTTGAAATCTTGAACTCCACAGGAGTCAAAATTTAAGGAAAGCAAATGAAAACTCAGCGCATGCTACAAAAAACTACTGCTAATTTGCCAGTGAACCAGGAGAGTAAACAAACCTGCCTAAGAGAGACTTGCACCCTATTTAACAGGAAGAAACTGGAAAACAGATCAACCCAATAAAAACATACTGGACAGCATGGGCAAAACATTTACTCCAGAACTCTGCATCCTCACATGTCTGGATACAAGGAAAACAGCAAAAGTGTGCTACTCTAAATGTGAATTTACCGCTTGAAATCTGACAACTATTATTTCAGTGACAAAGGTATTCCAAACCTCATTTTTCTGGGCAATAAATTATTATGATCAAGCCAACATAGGAACAGCACTTTTTTACACACAAGGGACTCCCAACACAGAGTATGCTGGTGCTTCCTTGGGCTTAACAGACAGACCAAGGTGAAAGCAACCTCACCGATCCCGTCAAATGAGGCACCTCCAGACATCGCCACATCGCTCGCCAAGACAAGCATTCACAAGGTATCCACATCCAGAATCAGGGAGCCAGTATTAACATTTACTGCTTGAATTACGGCTGCAGGCTAATCTTGGAGAAATTGACAGTGACAGCAAACCTGAGATTTTTTTTCCTATTTAAATAATAAGGTGGGAAGCTTAGATTTTCCCCTCTTCCTTCTGGGAAGCAAGAGGGAAGCTCTAGCTTGTCCAGTTTTAAAACCATCCTGACACACACCTTCCCAATTCGGCTTCACATGCAGCAGCATGGCTACTGGCATAGCTTGGCCTGTTTTCCAATCAGTTGTCAGACTGTTAAGTTTTGAAAAAGAGAAGAAAAAAAAAGAAAATATAAAAATGCAGCATCACCTTAATAAATGAGTAGATGTAATCAGGCAGTGGCACTATTTCACAGGATTTCCTTCTGTCTCTAATAAACTAAAAACTGAAAAGACAGCCAGAATAGAGTATATTCTCCTAATAAAAATTTGAAAGCGCTGTTAACAGTAGCACAACCCTCCATTCTCACAACAGCCAGGTAGACAACAGAGAAGAAAAAGTTCCTTTTATTCTCTGACCCAGCACACACAAAGATGGTCCAAGGAGCAGCTTAAAATCTGACACCTGCCTGCGACAAGCTAACACCAAAGTCTGAGACTCAGACAAACACTCAAGACTGAGCAGTAATAAGCCACACAGCAGTCAGGGCACCTTCTGACAAGTGAAGGTGATGCCAAGGTTTGGGAAAAGGTGCATTATGCTAACATGTTGCCTATGGACTTCACTGGTGAAGACACATTTCTATCCCCAGCACATTCCAGTAAAATTTTAAGCTGCAACACAGGCACACAGATACATGTCTGAGAGAAATACATCTGTATTTTGGCATGTAAATACCTGAATTCAGCGTTATAAACCCCAGCTCAGCCATAAGACTGCACAAGACCACTGTCCAGTATTGCATTCTATAAAAATTACTAAAATGCCAGTGACACAGAAATTTTGCTTGCAAAATGCAATGTACATTTTTATCATGCTGGATAAAATATCTACAGTCTCAGCAGTGGTTAAATTGCTGCTATAAAGGAAATTGTCCTCAGATAAATGGTTTCCCTATGAGAAGGTTTCAGTGCTACACCTCACCCCAGGTCAATAAATCAAATTAACTGCACCTTGTCCTCTGGCCAATGACATCATCGGCTTGACCACATCTTGTGAAGCGAGTGCAAAAACATATGCTATTTAAGGCATGAAATCATATTACTGCTTTTTGTCCAGCCAGCCTTGTGCTGTTGGTCTGTGAAACAGTCAGTCACCTGAACAGTCTCATTACAGCTTCTACAGCTTTTTTTTTTTTCCTTCTTGTATTCAAGGCCTGTCTTTGCCAAGGGTGAAGAAAAAAGGATAAATAATCTGAGTCGTTATTTTTTAAATCAAAATGCTTTTCATTAGCTGCAGTGCAGTATTTTGTGACAAATTAAATTTAGAACCAAACTACGAAATATGCCATCTGCACTTGCACGTGAACGCTCTTCCTAGTAGTGTTTCAAAGATGTTTACATGCTAATCTGGCACTGCTACTCTGAAGTACCCTGCTGTTCGGTCCTTTTTCTCCACGGGGTGAAAACAATGGTCACTAATGAAAACCTACACAGTTTTATTCGAAACCCATCCCTGCATAAATATTTTCTATTTTAAATTACTGCTGCCCCTCATCAAGTAGCCCATTTGTTTTATTTCTAAGTAGACTAATATCTGGTTTAAAACTGAATTACTCCAGACAATTTAAGAGGATTAATTTCAATTTTCACTTGGCGTTCTTATGACACAATCACAGAAAACTTATCTTCCTTTCTAGACCCTCTACTGCCTAGTGGTATCTTCTGTCTTGAAAGCAAAATCTAAATGAAAGAGAGGGAAAAAAAAAAAACCTCAACCCAGAACAGTCAAAGATACAAGCAGTGACAAAAGCATCTGACACACTGCACTGTTAGACCTCATCCACATTAAGCAAAAAGAAGGTGAATAAGATTATCTTCAATGTATTCAATTCTGTTTGTGTTCAGAGGGAGGAGGAAAGCTGTTTAGATTTTGAGTGTGTCTTCTATAGCTCTCAGTGCCAGGAAACGTAAATTAGAAGCAACTCTCCTTTAAGGAAAAGAATCAAGGACAAAGGGACCAAAAATGCCCAAGCCTCTGAAAAGCAGATATGAAAGGAACAGCTTTACAGTCTTGAGTTGCTATAAATTAAAAATAAGCTCCTTATTTAAAAGACATGAGTGTTTGAGAATCTATGAGCAGATCTGATGCTGCTCAAGCCCCAGGAGGGTTTTGTTTTTGCTGGCAGGGGTGGAGTGGAGATGGGGGGGTCATTTTGGTTATTAGTAAATAAATCAAGCAGCAGAGTGAGGCCTAGGCGCTTGCCAGAGGAGCCGGGGCCTGGCTCTCCCCCTCCTCTCCTCACACAGCCTGGGTTTGATCTCGGGGCCCTGTGGGTTTGCCAAGAAAATTTAAAAAAAAAAAGCGAGAGAGCGAGAAAGAAGAATCATATTGAACCACAAAAGCACATGGGGCGAATGTAAAATATAAACACGGCGTTGGGCTCTGAGTGGCTGTTATTAAAGGTCTGAATTACTAAACATGAGAGGCGGGGAAAGCCGGGCGGCCATTTCAATAATATAAACCTCCCCGAATTAGACATTATTCAAATTAGAAGGAGAGAGAGGGAAGAGAGGGAGAGCGCAGGGGAGAGGGACGGGACCGGCACCGCCGTGCCCTGGGGCAAAGGGGGAGCGGAGCAAACACCGCCGGGGCAGATCCGGCCCTCGGGGCATGCGGACCCAGCCCTCGGGGGTGGGGGGCAAACCCAGCCCTCGGGGGTTCCTCTCCCGCCGGAGAAAGGCACGGGGGGGAGCTCTGCCCGTGTACCCCGCAGTCACCCCCCACTGAATCCGCCCCTTGCGAGGGGAGGGGGGGAGCTTTAAATGAAAAAGCCAAACCACGCTCTCCTCCTGCCCCTCT